>JAQZBX010088877.1:0-12699 GCA_029593785.1 Cabassous unicinctus
AAAAAATTAAATAAAAAATTTAAAAATAACCAATAAAATACAAAACGAATTAAAACAATTTGAAATAGATTTTAAAAGCAAAACATATTAGAGACAAGGAAAAGCATAATATGTTAATAAAAAGGGCAATTCACCAGGAAGAAATAACAATCATAAATATATATACACCTAACCAGGATGCCCCAAGATACATGAGAAAAACACTGGCAAAACTGAAGGGAGAAATAGATATCGCTACAATAATAACTGGAAACTTCAATACAACACTCTCAGCATTGGATAGAACATCTGGGCAGAGGATCAATAAAGAAACCAATAGCTTGAATAATATGATAAATGGACTAAACCTAATAAACATATACAGAACATTGCACTGCAATACAGCAGGATATGCATTCTTTACAAGTGTTCACGTATCTTTCTCCAGGATAGACGATATGTTGGGTCACAAAGCAGATCCCAATAAATTCAACAAGGTTGAAATTACGCAAAGCACTTTCTCTGATCATAATGGAATAAAGTTTAAAATCAATTAGAGGTGGAAAAAGGGAAAATTCACAAATATATGGAAAATAAATAAGGTAATCTGAAATAATCATTGTGTCAAAGAAATTTTGCAAGAAACCAATAAATATACCAAGATAAATGAAAATGAGAACATAACATATCAGAACTTAAGATGTAGTAAAGGCAATGTTAAAAGGGAAATTTATAGCCCTCAATGTTTACATTATAAAAGAAGAAAGAGCTAAAATCAATGACTTAATTATACAGCTGGAGATACTAGAAAAGGGAAAGCAAACAGTCCCAAAGCAAGTAGAAGGAATGAAATAACAAAGGTCAGAGCAGAAATAAATGAAAATGAGAACAGCAACAACAACAAAAACAAAACAAGAGAGAATTAACAAAAACTTGGTTCTTCAAGATTAACAAAATTGGCAAACCCTTAGATAGTCTGACAAAGATAAAAGAGAAAAGATGTATATAAATGAAATAACAAATGCAAATGGGGATATTGTTACTGACCCCACAGAAATAAAAGAAATCATAAGAGGATACTATGAACAACAGTATGCCAAAAAACTAGATAATGTAGACAAAATGGGAAATTTTCTAGCAATGTACAATCTACACTGATACTAGAAGATATAGAAGACATCAACAAACCAATCACAAGTAAAGAGATTGAAATAGTCATGAATCAACTTCCCGAAATGAAAAGCCCAGGACCAGATTATTTCACAGGTGAGTTCTACCAAGCATTCAATGAAAATTTAATACCAAACTTGCTCAAGCGCTTCCAAAAAATTGAATAAGAAGGAATGCTACAAAACTAATTTTATGAAGCTAATATCACCCAAATACCAAAGCCAGAAAAAGATATTACAAAAAAGGACAATTACAGACTCATATCTCTAATGAATACAGATGTGAAAATCCTCAATAAAGTGTTTGCCAATCGAATCCAACAACACATTAAAAGAAGTATTCATCATGATCACGTAGGTTTTATACCAGGCATTCAAGGGTGGTTTAACACAAAAAAGTCAATCAGCATAATACACAACAATAAGTCAAAGAAGAAAAATTACATGATCTTATTAATTGATGCAGAAAGGGCATTTGACAAAATACAGTATCCTTTCTTGATAAAAATACTACAAAAGATAGGAATTGAAGGAAACTTTCTCAACATGATAAAGGTCACATATGAAAAACCCACAGCTAACATTGTATTCAAAGGTGAAAGTTTGAAAGCTTTCACATTGATCAGGAACAAGACAAGGATGCCCACTGTCATCACTGTTGTTCAATATAATGCTGGAGATTCTAGCTAGAGCAATCAGGAAAGAAAAAGAAATAAAAGATATCCAAATCAGAAAGAAAGAAGCAAAACTTTTGCTATTCACAGATGATATGACCCTATATCTAGAAAGTTCCCCTGAAAAAAATCTACAACAAAGCTGCTAGAACTAATAAATGATTTCAATAGTGCATCAGGATGTAAGATCAATACACAAAAATCAGTGGTATTTCTATACAATCTTAATGCACAATCTAAGGAGGAAGTCAGGAAATAAATTCCATTTACAATAGCAAATAAAAGAATCAAATATTTAGGAATAAACTTAACCAAGGATGTAAAGCACTTGTATTCAGAAAACTGCAATGCATTGTTAAAAGAAATAGAAACGACCTAAATAATTGGAAGAACGTTTCATGCTTATGGACTGGATGACTAAATATCATTAAGATGTCAATTCTACCCAAATTGATATACAGATTCAATGCAATCCTGATAAAAATTTCACCAGTCTTTTTTGTTAACCAAATGGAAAACACAATTATCAAATTTATTTGGAAGAGTAAGGAGCACCGAATAGCCAGAAACATCTTAAAAAGCACAAGCTAATTTGGAGGGCTATTACTTCTGGACTTTAAATCATATTACCTAGGTAAAGTGGTACAATAGCATGGTATTGGAATAAAGATGGGCACATAGACCAAGGAAACAGAATTGATAGTTCAGAAACAAACTCTCACATCTACGGCCATATTATTTTTGACAAGCCTGTCAAACGCACCCAGCTGAGGAAAAATAGTTTATTCAACAAATGTTGCTGGGAGAACTGGATATCCATAGCCAAAAGAAAGAAAAAAGACCTCTATCTCACACCTTTTAGAAAAATTAATTCAAAATGGATCAAAAATCAAAATATAAAAGCAAGTGCCATAAAGCTCTTAGAAGAAAATGCAGGAAAACATTCTTAAATCTTACACTGAAAGCAGGAACAATGAAAGAAAACATGGATAAATTGGACCTCCTCAAACGTAAACACTTTTGTTATTCAAAGGACTTCATCAAGAAGGTGAAAAGGCAGCCCACTCCATGCGAAAAAATATCTGATGAGGGTTTGATTTTCATTCTATATAAAGAGATCATACACCTCAACAATAAAAAAAGCATGGAATCCAATTTAAAAATGGGCAAAAGATTTAAATAGACATTTCTCTAAAGAAAAAATACGAAAGGCCAAAAAGCACATGAAAAAATGTTCCGTATCACTAGGTATTAGGGAAATGCAAATCAAAATGACAATGAGATATCATTTCACACTGCATCGAATGGACATTATTAAAAAATCCCAGAAAACTCTTAAGTGCTGGAGGGGATGTGGAGAAATAGGAATACTCCTTCACTTTTGGTGGGATTCTAAAATGGTGTAGCCTCTGTGGAAGATGTTTGTCAGTTCCTCAGGAAGCTAAATATAGAACTGTCATATGATTCAGCAATTCCTCTACTAAGAATGTATCCTGAAGAACTAAAACCTGTGACACAAAAATAGACATCAGCACACTGATGTTCATATTGGTGTTATCCACAATTGCCAAAAGATGTAAACAGTCCAAGTGCCCATCAACCAATGAATGGATTAACAAAATGTGGTGTATACATACGATGGAATACTATGCTGCAGTAAGAAGAAGTGAAATTGGGACATATATGATAACATGGATGCATCTTGAAGACATTATGGTAAGTGAAGAAAGCCAGACACCAATGGATGACTATTGCATGGTCTCATTAATATGAACTAAATATGAAGAATAAATGCATGGAGTTAAAACCTAGAGTACAACTTATTAGTAGATAAGAGTAGGGTTGAGAACTACTGGTGCTTAATATATGTAGAAGTTTTAATTATCTATAAAAATGTGGAAATTGATAGAGTTGATGATAACACATTATATTGCATAGCAACTGGTTTGTAAATGCGATTATGGCTGAAAAGTGTATTCTAGGGATGGAAATGTCAATTGAAAGAAATCTATGAATAATCTAGGGATTGAATAATACAGTGAACCCAGAGGTGGATGAGAATGATATGCTTCAGTTAAAAAAAAGTATATTTTTAAAAGTTCAGATCAAATAAAATTGTGTTTCACTTTGTCAGGTAAGCTATTTGTGAAGCACAATAGTTTTCTTAATCATACATTACCTTTGTTAGATGGAAAAAGGTAAAGAACTCATCAAGGATGTCTGTGAAAAGAATAATGTGGGAAGAGACAGTGTCAACCTAACCATATGCTCAGTGGCTGTTTAGTTCTCCAATGGGCATTGAAATATACCCAGATTGGAGTATGAGAATGCTGACAGCTGGCTGCTTGTTTTCTCTTGCAGCTGGTATAATTCTTTCTGCTTCTGAAGCTTCAGCTCTAGAGGCATCAGTCTGATCCCAGGGAGGATCTCAACTAGTAGGAATGAATATTTTCCTCTCCTTTTGGACCCAAGAGGATGCAGTACTAGTGTATTTCTGACTCCAAAGGAGATAATCAAATTGATTGAAATTCACTCTTGATATTTACTCACTAATTTAAAACAGGAGAGATCATTAAGGTGTAGGAAAACAATGTCTTATGTAAAAAATAGAGAAATTTAAATTCGATTTTTGGCAGTTCAACAAAGAGAATAGAGTCACTCATACCAACAGAAAGAAAAATTATCCTGTACTTGGGAAAAATTCAAATAACAAAACAAATACAAGTTCAGTTATAGTAGTTTAATAACTTAACCACATTGAATTAATTTGTTGTGGACTCAGGGAGCAGTAAATAAAAGCTAAATTAATTGAGATTACATGGATTTAGTTTTTGTATATGGAGTGAGGTAGGGACCCATAACTTTTTGAGGTGTATACCAACTACCAAAGTATCCTTTCCCTCTGATCTGCAAAGTCAACTTGGATGGGAACATCCAAGTTGTGTGTATGCCTGTATAGAACAAGGCCACATACTGTTCTATATCTTCATGCACAATTGTACTGGTTATTTACTCTGTCTCTGTCTTAATCTCTCTCTCTCTCTCTCTCTGTAAGAATTGGCCCCTTAATTTAATGTAATAGTCTATAAGGATTTCAATAGACATCCATGTATCAATTTTAAAAACATTTGAGATCTTTATAATACTGATTCATTTTATCCAAAAACATATCTTTATTTTCTCTAATAAGAGATTACACATATTTTTTAGACTTCTTCCTAGGTTTTTTTTAAAAAAAATGAACCTTAAATTTTACCCTTGTTAAATTTCATTTTCCAACATGCTGTTGCCTATCTAAAGAAAAATTAATTGTAATTTTCATATTATCACCTGCTTGTGTGTGTGAGAGAGTGTATTTGTGCAGGTATATTTGTGAGTGTATATGTTGCAGTTAGCCCACTGATAAATTCTTTTACAAATTCTATTCTTTAATTAGTAGATGAAGGGTAGATTTATTTACAAAATAATTTTTAAGTCCTCTTTATAAGTGCAAAATTATTTTTTGTTTTGTTTTATTTTGTTTTCAGAACAAAGTGGAATCTGTAAGGGTGCTTGTGATGGTTTGAAATTGTATATTCACCAGAAAAGTTTGTTCTCAATGTTAATCCATTCCTGTGGGTGTGGACATAGTATCTTTTGGTGAGTAGGATCTTAACTTAAGATGTAACCCATCTCATTCAGGGCAGGTCATAATCCTATTACTGGAGTCCTTATAAGAGAATGAAATTCAGACAAAGAGAGAGAAAGCCATGGAAGCAAGAAGTTGTAAGCATTGAAACCCAGAAGAAAAGGGAGAGCCCAGCATATGCTGCAATGTTCCTCACCATGTAACAAAGGAGTCCAGGATTGCCAGCAGCCATCTTCAGGAAGAAGGTATCATCTTGATGATGCCTTGATTTAAACATTTTCATATCCTCTGTACTGTAAGCTTGTAAGCTAATAAATCCCATTGCAAAAGCCAACTCATTTCCAGTTTATTCTTTCAGCAAACTAGCAAACTAGAACAGATTTTGGTACCAGGAGTGGGGTGTTGCTACTGTAGATACCAAAAATGTTACAAAGGCTTTTAAATTAAGTAATGAGTAGAGGTGGGCAGAATTTTGAGAGGCTTAATAGAAAAGGCCTAGATTGCTTTGAAGAAACTGTTGGTAGAAATATGGATGCTAAAGATACTTCCAATGAAGCCTTAGACAGAAATGATGAATATGTCATTGCAAACTGGAAGAATGGCAACCTTTGTTTAAAGTGGAAGAGAAGTTGGCAAAATTGAGTTCTAATGCCAGATGTAAGGCAGTGTTTGAAAGTGACAGGCTTGGATATTTAGCTGAGAATATTTCCAAACAAAATGTGGAAAGTTCAGTGTAGGTTATTCTTGCAGCTTATAGTAAAATGTAAAAGAGAAAAGTTAAGCCAAGAAATTAACTCCTGGGAAGGAATTAGAAATGGATGGTTTGGAAAATTCTGAGCTTCCAGAAAACAAGTCTCCAGAGACTTGTGCTCCATGTGAGGATTTAACTGAACATGGAACCAGTCAGCAATTTCAGTGCAAATCAGGATTGGTAATGTAGTTATCCACAAAGGACTTGGGAAAAGTCCCACTGTTTGATGGTTTTGACCCTTATATACTACATGCAAAACCAGAAAGTTTTTACCAACTCTGTATGAATGGAACTACTGCCAGCCTGTATTAAAAGGGACAGAAAAGGGACAGATTGAAGTAAAAAATGACTTAAAAAGCAGAACCATGGAAACTAAGGTCTGGACTGAGCACATCTTCTCAGCCAAATAGAGCAGACCCACACTTGTATGTGGAAAGGGTGAGTATGTCCTGGAGCTTGGAGAGCAGGCCTTTTACCACATTGTTCAGGAAGAGTTTTACACACCAGGTTTCTCTCATGTCTGGGTGAGTGTGGAGAGGCTGGCTGCTACTCAATTTTTAACAAGGTGGAGCCTAGATTCTGAGTGCCTCCCTTATGCTTGATGATGGTGGAATTTAGAGTCCAGCCACCACCTGATGCTTGATGAGCGTAGAGCCTGGAGTCTGGCCCTCACCCCAATGCATGCAGATATTGTAGCCTTCACCATAGTTTTGAGAGGGCAAAGAGGCTTCACAAGCATTTGGAAAGATGGGTTTGCCAATCCATCAGGCCATGAGGACAAAGCATAATTCTATAGATGACTCTCAGACCTTGAAATCTAATGGAATATGCACTGCAGGGTTCCAGAATTGTTTGGGATCCATGTCCCCTGTTTTGCTTCCAAATTTTCCCTATGGGAATGCGAAATTTTTATCATATGAGTGCCCCTCCTTTATATAATAGAAGCAGATGACTTGCTCTCTAAGTTTCACAGGTCCAAAACCTTAGGGGAAATGTGCCCCAGAACACTTCTTACCTAAAACTTAATTTGATGAGTCTTTGTACTTAATATTATTAATGAAAAGACTTAAGGGTTTTGGGATATTGTGATAGAATGAACGCATTTTGCATACAAAAAGAAAATGTCTTTTCTGGTCCAAAGGGTGGTATATAATGGTTTGAAGCTGTATGTACCTCCAGAAAAGTATGTTCTTAAAGTTAATCCCAAGGAGGACCTTTTGATGAGTAGGGTCTTAAGTTAAGAGGTCACCCACTTCATTCAGGGTGGGTCTTAATCCTTATTGGAGTCCTTTATAAGAGAGTGAAATTCAAACAAAGAGAGAGAAAGTCATGGGAGAAAGAAGCTGGAAGTAATGAAACCCAGAAGGGAAGGAAGAGACCAGCAGACATCACCATGTTCCTTGCTATGTGACAGAGGAATCCAGGATCACCAGCAGCCATTCTTCAGGAAGAACGTATTGTCCTAATGATGCTTGAATCTGGACATTTTCCTGGCCTCAGAATTGTAAGCTTGCAAATGCATAAATCCCCATTGTAAAAGCCAGTTCACTTCAGTTATGTTGCTTTCGACAGCCTAGCACACCAGAACAGCACTCTATACTTTTACTTGATATAGAAAGGCGGTTATTTCAAATTAAGTAACATTATAAAAGAAATGTTGTAAAAATTTTTATAAGGAAAAAAGAATTTCCTTTTATTCTTAATATTCAAAGTACTTTTTTATTGATATATGTGAGAGTTTACTAAACATATTAACAGTATCTATTTAGATAATTATATGCTTTTTATTATTTAGTCTGTTAATGTGATGAGTTACACCCTGCATTCAAGGCATAGACATACTTGGCAAGGATGTGTTATTCTTTTTGTAAGGTTGCTAAATTCATTTTGTTTATATTTTATGTAGAATTACATCAAGCATTACTTTGTGTGAAATTAGTGCACAATTTTCTTATCTACTTTTGATAAGAAAGATATGCTAGACAAATACATTAATGTAGGGATATTATAACATTACCTATTTTCTAGAAAATCTTCAAAATGCAATTGGTATTATTTCTCCTTGACTGTTTTTTCATAATATATTTTTTAATTTTTTAAAAGATGCTTAGAATATACAAATGTTACATAAAAAATAGGGATTCACATATACCCCTCTCCCCACAACTCCCAGACCCTCCCACAAAAATAACATCCTTCATTAGTGTGGCATATTCACTGCAATTGATAAATGCATTCTGGAGCATTGCCATTGAGCATGGACCCAGTTCACATTGTAGTTTACACTCTCTCCCTCACATTTCTGCAAGCTATGGGAAGATACATAATGGTATATATCTGTCATTGCAATGCCATTCAGGATGATTCTCAAGTACTGAAAAATCCCCCACATTACACTTATCTTTCCCTCCCCCTACCCCAAGAGCCTCCAGTGGCCACTGCCTCCATATTAATGCTGTGATTTCTTCCATTGTTATAATTACAACAACCCTATTGTAGAATACCAGTATGTCCATTCTAGTCCATAGTTCATTCCCCAGTTCTAAGGATTCTGGGATGGTGATGTCCACTCCATGTCTAATTAAGAGGGGGCTTCAATCCCATACAGCCAATGGATGGGGCTCTCTTGCTTGCAGTTACAACTGCAAGGCTTTCTCATTTCCTTGGTATGGTGGTTGTCAATCCTTACCTCCTTGTTAGTTGTCCTGGTTGAGTGCAATGAACTGGAGAGTAGGTGTTGCAACTGCCCTGAGGCCCAGGGCCCAACTGGCACATGGACAGCCCAAAGAATCAAGTCTCTTGGATGTACATTTACAAACTCCAGCACCAAGTATAGTTTCAAATAGAAGGGACAGATGAGCCATGTGTAGGGAAACCATAACTGAGTCCAACTCTGTCACTCTCAGGAGCACAAAGAGCAAAGTAAGGCCCACTGGCAAGGCATCAAACTCCAGAGATATCTGCCCTTACCGTAAGATTTCAGTGTCTCCAGAGCCCTCAGGAGCCCCACTATTTGAGGTAGTATCCACTTTGGCAATCTATGAGATCGTGCTGGGGTGTACATAAGCATTACCTCTGAGATTAACTCCCAACTCACTTTGAAGTCTCTTAGCCATATAACCTTATTTGTCTCTAACTTTACCCCTTTTATTCAAGGTCTTTTTCCAGTTGCATTAGTAGTTAATGCTTGGTAGTAATGACATAGTGCCAGGGAGGGTCATCCCCTGGAGTCATACCCCATGCTGTGAGGAAGGTAATGCATTGATATGCTGAGTTTGGCTCAGAGAGAGGCCCCATTTCAGCAACAAGGAGGCTCTCAGGAGGTAAATCTTAGGTACACCACAACAATAGGCTAAGTTTCAATTTCACGAGCAAAGCTCACAAGCCTGGTTGTCAATATCAATGTCCCATCAATGGATCATCCTTCTTCACCTGTCATTGCCCCTGCACTTGAGGGACAGTTGTTGCTACATTAGAGAACATGTCAGAGCTCTCCAGGATGGGAGTTCAACATTCTCTGTTATTGTGAGAATCTCCAACCACCATGACAATGCCCCGTGAATATTTGAACACATTTAAATACCTTATATATGTCCAGTAAAACTTCCTCCCGTGTGTCCCCCATCACTGATACCCCGACACCAATGATCCTCCCATGTCCCAGTTGTAACCCTTCTGTGATCTAAAGCCTCTTCAAAAATGAAGCCAAAAAAATGGCAAATACAATTAATGGGAAAATGAAATAATAATGGTAGGTTTAAGTATAAGAAATAAAATATAGAAAATTTAAAGAAAGCTAAAAGTAAAATAAAATTTAAAAATAGGGATATTAAAAAATGATGAAAATTATTTAAAAACTTTTTTTGACATTTTGCCTTTTATCACTGTAATATCTGTTGTCTTGTCTGTACAGTGACATTTTCTTCCATTTATTTCCCAGTGTCTTACTTTTTTCTTGTTTTCAAAGAAGTTTTAGGTCACAGTAAAGTCACATACAGAATGCAGGGGACTCCCATATACCCAACATCCCCCCCCTTTCCCCCTCCCCATATTAATACCTTTTTATATGTGGATGGTACATTTGTTACTACTGATATACAAATAGTGAAGCATAGCTACTAAACATGGTCAATGGTTTACATTGTTGTTTACATTTTAGACCACACACTTTTATAAATTTTCATGGCATTTAACATGGCCTGTGTCCATCATTGCAAGATCATGTAGAACACTTCCATTGCCCACTACATATCCCCTGTTCCATCTAGTCTATTCCTCCCTTCCCCTCCCCTCAGGGCCCACAGTGACCACCTGGCTTCACTCCTTGGATGACAAGATTCATAGTTACAATACCGAGGTCTTGACACACTGGTTTGTCCTGCCCTATTAGGAACCACTCATCCTCTTGAAAGACTCCTGCCTCTCAGTTTGTGAAAATATTGGTCCTCGCCAGGATGGGAGTCCAACTCCTTCCTGCTCATCATGTGGTTCTCCACCCAATGATGCAACACATGTTGACAAAATGATTACTCACACACTCCCTAGAAGCCTGCTCCAGGTGCACCCTGTCCTGAATGCCCCCCTATCCATAACCCTAAATCAGTAACCCTTTCTTGTCATATTGCCATAAGAGTTCCCAACTTTGTACTTTCACTCACATATCAACCATTCCCCAGTGTTCACCTGCTCTCTCCTGCAACCTTCCCCCTTGTTCCAAGTACCTTCCAATCTACCCTACTGTCATATCTGTTCAATGCTCAACTACACATTTTCAGCTTATCATAGATTATGTCCATATGGGTGTTGACTCAGAAACTTCTTCTCCCTTTCTATTTCCTGTAAACCTATCTTCCAGACAATAGTTCTCTGAGACTGCTCAATTTGCTTAATTCATATCAGTGAGGTCATGTAATATTTGTCCTTCAATGCCTGGCTTGCTTCACTAAACAAAAGGCCCTCAAGATTCATCCAATGCAAATATTCTTGCTGCCCTCATTTTGTGATAATTAGGGTAGGCTAAACATTCACTATATTAGATACCATGCATGTGTCCCCAGACCTAGTTTTTCTCCCTAGGTCTGGTTTTTAGAATACTGGTGATAAACTAACCCTGCTTTATTATATGGTCATTCTGTATGGGAAAAGACTGTAACTTTCGGTATCTTTGGTCAACCTTAAGAGATATAGGAGGGGGACGGATGTGGCTTGGGTGGTTGGGCATCAGTCTCCCATATGGAGGGACCTGGGGTCAATCCCCAGGACCTCCCCATAAAAATTTTTAAAAAAGAAAAATATAGAACGTGCATGGGCCACCAGGTCCCATGTACAGTTGTGCCACCAGGCCCCACAAGCGAGTGAGCCACTAGGCCCTGCCCAGAAGTGCGCCGTCAGGCCCCCGCGCGTGGGTGCACCACCAGGCCCTGCGAGTGGGTGAGTCGCCAGGCCCAGTGAGCGAATGAGCCAACAAGCCCCATGAACCATGCAGCAATATGATGATGTAACAGGAGAGTGACACAAAGGACAGCCAAGATGAGACGCACTGAAAAACCAGGAACTAAGGTGGCACAGGTGTTAGGATGCCTCTCTCCCACATCAGAGATTACAAGGATTGAATTACAGTGAAGACAGAAGGAGAAAGATGAGAAGTGAGGCAGGAAACAGACACAGAGAGTTGCCCAGCGAATGGACACAGAAACAGCAAAAATGAGGGAAGGGGGTAAAAATGAATAAAAATAAATAAATAAATAAATAAATAAGGAGTCCTATTTTTAAAAAAAAGATTCATCCATATTATCCCGTGTGTTAGCACTGTATTACTTCTTACACCTGAGTAATATACCATTGTTTCTTTTGTTCCATCTGTTGATGGGCATTTGAGTTGATTCTGACTTTTGGCAAAAGTGAATAACGTAGATATGAATATTGGTGTGCACATATCTGTTTGTGCCCTTGCTTTCAATTCTTCTGGGTATATAACCAGCAGTGGGATTGCTGAATCATATGGCATTTCTATAGTTAGTTTTTTTGAGGAACTGCCAAACAGTCCTCCATAATGGCTGGATCATTGTACATTCCTACAAGCAGTGGATGAGGATTTCCATTCCTCCACATCCTCTCCAACACTTGTAATCCTCTGGTTTTTTAATAGCCGCCAGTCTAATGGGTGTAAGATGCTATCTCATTGTAGTTTTGATTTGCATTTCCCTAATAGCTAGTGACATTGAGCATCTTTTCATGTTTTATAACCATTTGTATTCCTTCCATGGAGAAGTGTCTTTTCAAGTTGCTTGCTCATTTTTTAAATGGGTTGTTGGTGTTTTTATTTTCAAGGTGAAGGATTTCTTTATATATGCTGAATATTAGCACCTATCAGATATATGGTTGCCAAATATTTTCTCCCATTGGGTAGGCTGCCTTTTTACTTTCTTGATAACCTTTGAGGATCAAAAGTTTTAATTTTGAGGATATTCCCCCCTCCTTTTTTTTTTTTTTTTTTTT
>JAQZBX010088878.1:0-12679 GCA_029593785.1 Cabassous unicinctus
AAGGCACTCAGCATGGGCAAAAGAAGCAAAGAAAAACATTTGTATTGCACAGCCAAAGGAAGAGATACTCTTCTTGGATGCTAAGAAATTCATCAGCATTTTAGGAGTGATTGCTGTAGAATAGCTAATGTCCAAGAAAGACAAGTTGCTAAGAAAATAATACATGGGGATTTGAAGGCTTGAATTGATATTAACTAAGATCATTAAGCCCATATTTTCTACCACAGTTAATGTGTATACTATGAGAAATACCAGGAACAGTGTGACTCTGAGAGGTAGATACTTTGTGAATCCAACAAATATAAACTCAGTTGGCATGGTGTAATCACTCTCCCTCATCTTCTTGGTTTCCTTGCTTTTCATATCCAAGATAGATGGTATTAGAAGATGTGATTTGGCTTGGCTGGTGGAAGAACCAGGAACACCTTTATTCTCCATTCTTAGACAGCAAATAGAAAGTTAACAAAATCATTTTCTGTGCTTTATTTTTTTGTTATTTTGTACTTTTCTTTAAAGGAGGTAATTAGTAACTCTTCAGAAGTTGTGTGCATTAGGAAATATTAGTTCCTTTCAATTTGAAAGGGAATGAATGAAGCTCAGTTGATGAGACCTGGTAAAATTACAAGAATTGGCAGAATCTTTGGAGGAAAATCTCCGTTTTTCCAAACTTAAAGCCATATACTTTCATGTAAAAGAAAATAGAGTTAAGAAAACTTCTGGGAAAAAATTCCCTCAGATGAACAAAATAATCGTACAGTTTAAAATCTGTGATTTGGGAAAACAGCTTAATTTAAGAATTAATGTATCGCCATTTTGTAAGAGATGATTGGGTTCACATCTTGGATTTGTGATTTACTGGTTATATAACATTTGTAAAGTTATTTAACAACTCTGTGATAGTGAGAAGATTAAATCAGTAAATATTTGTTAAATATTTATGAAACTGCCACTTTATAAGAAACATGTGAGTATTCGTTAAATTGTTTGAAATATCCAGATAGTTGCCTAAACCAGTATGAAAAATGTTTCCTTGAACTCATTTTCATCAAACCTATAACTAAAGATTTAACATTAAAGAATAATTAAGTATTCCAAATATACCAAATTTATAAGATTATTTTTAATTGACTCCCAAGGAGTATATCTATTGAGATAGTATCAGCATCATACTTTTATTATAAAGAAATGCTCTACATTGGGATCTCCAGTTCATCACATTTGCCTGCTTATCTGGCTTGTATTTGGTATCATTAGCACAAGAGAGGCCATAGCTTGGAAGAATAGGAAGAAGGTGAGTAAGAGTCTGAGGTCTCTGGTCTAATTCTGCCTTAATACTACAAATCATTTCATCTTTATGTCATCATCTCCTCATTTATAAAGTTGGAAATAGTACCTCCTCTGTTAATTATGAAGGTTGTCCGCTGAGATTAATGAGGCTTACACATTTTAAAGCTCCATAATTGGAGTTTTTATATTTGTTTAGCAAGCTTCTATATTTGTTTAGAGATTACTGATATAAATTACTAAAATCAGACATGTTTACCAAAACATGTTTTATTTACTCACTGGAAACAGCAAAACATGAACAAATAAAAACAACCTCACAAAATTTCACCAAATAGAAGTAAAAAAATCACCACCACTATCACCACTACTATGACTACCAAAAAAAAAAACACCATCACAACAACATAACAAAAAAGCCAAATTCTAACTTTTCCTTTCCTTGACTAGTTTTCATTTGGGTTTTTAAATCAAGTACAACTTTGGTATACTGTGATAAAATACCTAGTTATCTTATTGATGATGCTGATGCTGATGACGATGATGAATAAAATGTCTAAAAATAATGGAAAATTTGTCAAGATATTCACCAAGCACTTAATATAAAACATTTTGTTTAATCTCATATTATCCTGTAAAGTAGATATAGTTATTTCTGTTTTGACAGATGAGAAAACTGGAGCACAGAGAATGTAATTAAGGTGACCAATTAAGGTACCCAATTTCACACAGACTCTTGTTCCCACTTTTTAATCAAAATTCTCTAGTGCCTATGACATTTAAATATTTTCTACTTTTTTCAAGATTGTATGACAGGTTATATAATTGTACATGTTAATGTAGAAAGGAACCTCAATAAATATCTTATCTGCACCCTTATTTTTCATACAAGATGGCTAAGTCACATTCACAAGATCAATGAGGGACATGTCCATTAATTATTTTAATGAATGTGAATCTTATATTCATAAACCACTTATAAATTTCTTTAGATCAAAGCCCGTTTTTCTTCCTTAATTCCCCATGTACCTTGAAAACTGTTTATGGGGTTCAGCGGTCAAATGCTGAATAAGAGAACAATTTCACTTATATTTGATTCATCACAGGCCACTCTGAGCTCAGAGCAATCTCCTGAAACAAGTTTGTCTTCACTGGTTCACATGGAAATCTCATTTAACAAAGCTGCTATTTTTCATAGGTTCCCATGAATGGATTTTTATTTCACACTGGGAAGAATATATATAGAAGAGAAAGAAATTCATGCTAACCACACTCAATTCAATCTCTCCTCTTTTCAAATGGCATTGTGCTGTGGTGGTCAAGCATACAGAAATTAGAATTATGAATACCTGAGTTTAACATCAGGTCTAACATCTAAACTTTTACAAGTCATTGAACTTCTCCATGCTTCAATTTCTTTTTTCTGTTTAAATAGTGTAGTGGTATATCATAAGGTTGAAATCAGTATTAAACTAAGTTCTCATAGCATATTTTATAGGATTTATTATTTTGTAGATGCTTCAAAGTGTTTACATTATCTAATATCTATTATTGTTAACCACATTATTTTTTTCAAATAATTCAATATCTGTCTCTAAAAGCCTAAGTTCTCTGAGTTGTTATATATAAGAAAAAATACAAAATAATCAACCATACTCTGGGTAAGTATGTGCTATATGCTCATAGATTCTGAGGTTCAGTTTACTGATGCATGGAATTAATTAGACCCTTGGATTTCCCCAAATTCTAAAATGGGCATAGTCAGCTCACCTCTCATGGCTTTAAGGTGCACAACAAATTGGGGCGCATTTCTTTGAAATGCCATGGTTAAGGTCAACTCAAATCTATGCTACCACCACCCTCACACTCTCCCCTGACCCACTAACATACACAAAGACTGAAGTTCAACACAGGTTCAACCCACAGGTTCAGGAAAGTTACCTTTAATCTAAGGACAAACTATTATCATTGCTATATTCACAAGAGTTTGTTGAAACTTTAGGGAATTGGTCACCTACGTGAGTACCATCTAAAATTTTGAATTGTAAAATATATTTTGTTCAAGATGGTAACAGCTTTTCCCTCCAGGTTTTAGAAATAGGTCTTATAAGAGATGCATAGTTATCTTCTAGATTATTACTAGTGGGACATTATCCCAGGATA
Organism: Cabassous unicinctus; assembly: GCA_029593785.1. Classification (NCBI taxonomy): domain Eukaryota; kingdom Metazoa; phylum Chordata; class Mammalia; order Cingulata; family Chlamyphoridae; genus Cabassous; species Cabassous unicinctus. The sequence continues at coordinate 3,448 of JAQZBX010088878.1, forward strand.
AACCCAATCTCAGAAGGATTTTGAAAAGGCAATTACATCTTTTTCAATGAGACTGATTGCTTTTAAATGAAAAAGATGAATTGAGGGTACACAATTGACTGTGATGAAACCAGTTAGAACATATGTAACCATTGTTGGAAGATCTTTCCTTAAAAAAAAGAAGAAAACACCTTTAATTTCCTCAACCTGTAGTGAAAACATGATTTCTAATTCAAATTCTGAGATTTGTATCAGTTCCCACTATGTATTCACAGACTTAAAGGAACTTTAGAGCATTTAGTTATATGAGGGATGCTAAGGTATAGACTCAGTACTATAGAGATGAGTCCCAAGCACCATAATTGTTCTCAATTATCTCAGAGACTGGATGGAAATATGAATTGGATGATAAAATGTAGCAGTAATATTTTATGACTGAGGCAACCTGAGTTTGAATCTTAGTTTTGCCATTTCACACCTGTGAGAGCTAGAGTTACTTATTCAATTTTAATTTTTATTTTTTTTAATTGTGAAAAATAACTTCTCATCTCATAAGATTCTTTTAAGGATTTAGTGATTCAACACATTAAGTACTCAGCACTTTGTTGAATGGATTGTTCATATAATGAATGCTAGCTTTTGGTAGCAATTACAGCAATATTTAGAGCAGTATTTCTTTGTATTTTAAAATGCAGCTCTAGATTAACTTTCTTTAGATATTGACACTGGCAGAGTCTATACCTTAAAATTCTTTGAGCAGACAGAACAGAAAATGGCAAAATACGGGATGCTAAATTTGCTGCAACTCCAGCTGCTATCCAATATGTGGAGAGAAAATTGAAACTTATTTTCTAGTTACCAGGGGTGGCTTCTTTTCTAGAAAGTAGAAAATCAGTATATATAGAAAAAAAAAAAGACTTTCTTTCTTCAATCAAAATAACAATGTGTGTGAGGAATTAAGTGCTGTAAAATTTGCAGAGTGGGAGGAGGAGCCAGAGTCATTTTTCTTTCTTTTTTTCCTTTTTTCCTTTAAGGAAACAGTAATTTGCCCTCTGCCTGCCCCCCTCCCCCAAATTTAATCAATTTCCAAGTTGTGCTTTTTAAATATATGATTGTAAAGGCAATTTTCCTTTCCACGAGTAATATATGCATTATTAAAATACAGGGATTCTCCTTAACTATAAAGGTAACATAAGGTTTTATAAATAGGAATGTTGGCTGCAAAGAGAACAACAACAAAAAAATGCAAAGCAAAAAAAAAAATTGTGTTCACTTTAACAAAATTAATTTGTTGAAACAATATTGGATAGCTCCTGGAACTGACAAGTAAGCTGGAAAACTAGGTTGAGAAAGCTGGCAGGAGATACAGGAAACATGACAGTGTGAAGATCTTCTCATAGAAAATCTAACTCACATACAGCAAGTTCTCTGAGACACTTATTAATCCCTCTCAGTTTAAAAAAAAAAAATCATCTGTATTCCTAAAACTATATTTTTTATACATCAATTGCTTTATGTTTGAACATTATAAAGGTGATGTCATACAACTTGTCTTCATGTATTTCTTGTGTTTTTCTTCCGTCTTCCATGTCAATGCATTTTCCTGCATCCTTTAATTTCAGTATTTTATAGAATTCTACTTCATGAATGTGCTACAATTAAATTTTTTATTACCTTCTATTGGGGCAAATGGCTGCTATGAACATGACTGTGCACGTTATTTGGTATGCATGCCCACAAGTTTGTTTAGGGTCATCCCTAGATGTAGAATTGATTGGATATAGGGTACACATATGTTCAGCTTTAAAATATAACAAACTGTTCTCTAAACTTTTTGTTTCTATTTAGACTTTCAACAGCATTGCATAATACCTCAGGATCCATATCCTTGCTAAGACTTGTAATAATGAGACATTTAACATTTTTCCTAAACTAGTAGAATTGAAAGATGTTTATTTTATGAGGTAGAGATCTTTCTTATTTTAAAAATTGTAGAAAGCATATTTACCCACTGTTATTATTAATGGGAAATATAGAAAAGGGAAATAGATATTAATACATACTTTAAAGGAAAATATACCCTATTCATCTTCTATGACATCCTTATAATAGATTAAATTTTTCATTGATGTGTATATGTTTTTCTAGACACTCTATCTTGTTCTATCTATTAATGATAAATATTATTCATTGATCAAGTTTACTTCATACAGTGGTCTTAACATACATTTCTTCAGTGATGGCATGGTTCTTTATGATCTGTATTATTCCACATCCCCAAATATACAGTCACCTTCTCACTTTCATTTAGAAAAACTTTGAAATTCTGTTTGGACTTATGTTGCATGTACAGATCAATTTTTAAAATTATATAATGAAATTATTGAGTATTACTCAAAAACATGGTATCACTTGAATTTTTTATGTTTTTCTTTAATATCTTGTGTTTATGTTTTTTAATTTTTCCCCATAAAAGCTTTTAGTATCTGTAGCAGTTTGATATTATTCATGAATTCTAAAAATCAATCTTGGATTATGTTTGTAAACTTGTCTTTTCCTCTGGGCATATTAGATTATATTTGATTCAGAGGTTTCACTTTTACCTGATTAAATTATGATTAAGGATTTGATTGGGCCATATTAGTAGGATGTTGAGTCCCTGCTCACCAAAGACTCACAGAGAAAATGTATCACAGAGAATGGAGTTTGGAATTTTGATCCTGGAGCGTGGGAAGTAAACACATAGAGAAGCATATATGTGAGGAAGGAGAGAAAGCTCAATTGGACACAGCAGAGGCCCTGTGAAGAGAGAGGACCCCTTTGCCTGATAGCCTACAGCTGACCTTGTGGAGAGAACAGAGGACCTAAGTCCAGAGAGAAACGATGCCTTGGAAGAGAGGAACCCAGAAAGCATGAATGCTTGCAGATGTTCTCAGCCATCTTGCTCCAATACGTGGCAATAGACTTTGGTGAGGGAAGTAACTTATGCTTTATCACCTGGTAACTGTGGGTTTCTATCCCAAATAAATATCATTTAGAAAAACCAACAGATTTTTGGTATTTTTCATCAACACCTCTTTAGCTGACTAATACAGTATCTGTCATTATATAAATTTTCCTGTGGGAACTTGTATATTAAAAATTTTATCCTTTAAAAATTACATTCTAAATATTTGTTTCAAGAGTAATGTAACTAATTTTCAGATATTGATCACATTTTCAGCAAACCAGACACACTCCTTTATTAAACCCCATAATTGTCAAAGTATTCTTTCAAAAGAGTCTATTTCCATTCTTATGTTTTTCAAATTTTTTGTTTTCCAAAATATTTCCAAAAAAATTACTGAATAGCCTTCAGTGAATTGTTACCTAGAATTGTTGACATTGGGCATGTCTTTTACATAACTGCAAAGTAAATGCCAACAAACTTCTGTTTATCAGCATTGAGATAATGATGTAAAATCATTCTTAGGTATTCATTGAAATGTATTTGAGTGTCTGAATGCAACTTATCTAACTTGCCCTATACCAATAAAGTATTCACTTGATCATGGTGTATAATTATTTTAATGTATTTTGGATTCAGTTTGCAAGTATTTTCTTGAGAATTTTTGTATTTCTATTCATTAGAAAAATTGGTCTGCAGGCTTCTTTGTAGTGTCTTTAGATGGCTTTGGTATTTGGGTGATGTTAGCTTCACAGAATGAGTTGGTGTCATTCCTTCCTTTTCAAATTTTTGGAAGAGCTTGAGCAAGATTGGCATTAGATAATCCATGAATGATTGGCAGAATTGACCTACACATCCATATGATCCTGGACTTTTCATTTTTCAAAAGTTTTTGATGACTGTTTTAATCTCTTTACTTGTGATTTTTTTGTTGAGGTCTTCGATTTCTTCTAGGGTCAGTGTAGGTTGTTGGTGGGTGTATTAATCAGTCAAATTGGTGCTGATGCAAAATACCAGCAACCTGTTGGCTTTTATAAAGGGTAATTATTTGGGGTAAAAGCTTCCCGTTACAAGGCCCTAAAGACTCAAACTTAAGGTTACTTCTTTAACAAACTGTGTTGCCATGTGTTGAAGTAAGATGGCAGGCAATATCTGTGAAGGTTCAGTCTTCCTCTTCCCTCTTAAGACTCTGTGGGTCCATGGGTCCAGCATCTTTTCATCTCAGCTGTAGGGCATAGGGCTCGTCTCTCTTCCCAGGGCTCATTTTTTTTTCCAGGCTAGGCTGATCTGTTCTCTTTATGAGGTCAGATGTAAACTATCATACAAAGGGCTCATCTCTCTTCCTGGGGCTTCTGCCATGTCTATGGAGCTGTATATGCTTCTGTATTCTCCTTGATTGTCTGTTTATATAGCCCACAAATGAGGTGGGGCTCAAACTGAGTAGGTCTAATGACATGGTCCAATAAAAGCCCTAATCTTAACATAATTTATTCAAAGGCATCTCAGCTGAATCTAATACAATCAAAGGTATCATGCCCAGAGGAACAGACCAGTTTAGAAAAATAATCTCTCTTTTTGTTATTCACAAATAATCTCAAACTGCCACACTCCACCCTATGAATTCCAAAAAGACATAACAATATTCAAAAAACCTTAAATCCTTTCAGTTAGCAATGGTAAGGATAAAATCATATCACAATCATATAGGTTTAAAGAAATACAGTTTTTCTTGGGGCAAAATACTCTGGTTTAAACCTGTGAAACTAATAAAATAATTTAAATGCTTTCCAATATACAAAGGGACAGACATAGGATAAACACTTGCATTACCATAAGGAGAATTAGGGAGGGGAAAATGTGGCAAAGATCCCTTAAAGTTCTGAAAGGCATACCTCATTAGATTTCAAAATCTGAGAGTCATTCTTCAGATGACTGTTTCTTCTTATCCTTGGGACCTCATGGGGGCCAACTCTTTCCACAGGCTTGCCCAATGGCCATTTTCTTGGTTCCACACTCATCAAGCATTTCGGTGGTGGCTGAGCTTCAGACCTCACCTTCCGAGAACATTGGGGTGATGGCCACACTTCTACTAATCTCTGGGGTAGAATCTCAACCAACTTAGTACAGTGAGGTGGAGGCAACATTCTCCCTAATTTCTGGTGTACAGGCCCAATCCCACAGAGCAATTAGTTGGTGACTAGGCCTTTCCTAATCTGTGGGGGACATGCCCACTCCTCTCAAAGCTATAGGGTCTCAACCTCACTCTCCCCAACCCTTGGGGAATGTGCTCCACCCTCTCTGTAGCCTGGGGTGGCAAAACTATCCTTGAACATTGGGCTGAAACATCTATCCTCTTCAACTGCTGGGGCAAACTCAACCTCTCTGAATACAAGTGTGGAGTTCCTCTTTTGGCCCAAGGAGATGTCTTAATTCCAGACCTCAGCTTCCATGGTTTTCCTCTTAAAGCCATTTTCCCTTTTATCTCTCCCTTCCATGTCCCTTTTAGTCCAGGCTGACAGAAATTTTGTTCATACAGCTCTAGCAAAATACTTGTTTGTTTAGCATGCTGGAAGCAGGTGTCCAAGCCATCAGACAGTAGGACTTTCCACAATTCTTTCCTGGATAAATGCATTTTCCATCGTAATTTACAAGCTTAAGTTTAGTTAAGTACTAAAATGGGGCACTATTATCTGGGAGCTTGATTTCCAGAAGCTTGGAATTTCTGGAATCAGTTTCTGTTTTATTTGTGCCCAACAGCCCAGTTACCTGCTTATCTCTTTCCTCTAACATTTTACTATATGCAAGAAGGAGCCATGCTGCATTCTCTACATTTAATTTGGAAATCTCCTTTGCTAAATGACCAAGCTCATAGTTTTCAAATTCTGCCTTCCATACAACATCAGGAGTCAATCACTAAGTTCTCTGCAACTTCAAAACACAGATTGCCTTTCCTCCAGATTCCAATAATAGCTTCATCATTTACATCTAAGGCATCATCAAAAGTCTCCATAGTGTCAATGTTCCTACCAACAGCCTCTTCAAAGAAATCTAGGCATTTTCTATCAAGCATCTCACAATTCCTCCAAAAAAAAGAAAAAACACCCTTTACTCATTTATAAAACCATTCCAGCATTTTTGGTAATTGCAAAAGCACCACCCCACTTCTCAGTACCAAATTCTGTATTAGTCATCTAAATGAGTGCTGATGCAAAGTACAAGAAATCTGTTTGCTTTTATACAAGGTATTTATGTGGGGTAAAGCTTACAATTACAAGGCCCTAAAGAGTCGAACTCAAGGTTATTTCCTTACCAAACTCTGTTGCCACATGTCGAAGCAAGATGGCACGTGATGTCTGAAGATTCAGGCTTCCTCTTCTCTCTTAAGGGTCAGAGGGTCCAGCTTCTTCCAATCTCAGCTGCAGGCTGGCACAGGGCTCATCTCTCTTCCCAGGACATCTTTCTTTCTGGGCTTAGCTGCTCTATTTTCTTTACATGATTAGATCTAAACTATCAGGCGAATGGCTCATCTCTCTTTCTGGGGTTTCTGCCATGACTATGGAGCTGTTTCTCTTCCTCTGTATATATTCTCTGTGTGTCTATTTCCATGTTCTCTTTGATTTAGTGTCTACAAAGGGCGTGGGGCTCCAACTGAGTTGCCCTAATGACGTGGTGTAATGAAAGCCCTAATCTTAACATAATTTAATCAAGGGCATTTCAGCTGAATCTAATAAAATCAAAAGGCATCCTGCCCAGAGGAACAGACCAGTTTACAAACATAGTCTCTCTTTTTGGAATTAATAAATAATCTCAAACTGCCATAGTGTGTTTCTAGTAATTTGTCCATTTCATCTATGTTGTCTAGTTCATTGACAGCTGTTCATAGTATCCTCATGATCTCTCTTATTTCTGTGGGATCAGTAATAGTAATAGTAATATTTCCCTTATATTTTTGAGTTTACTTATTTGCTTAACAAATTTTGGTTTTCGTGATTCTCTCTATTATTATTTTGTTCTCAATTTCATTTATTCCTGCTATGATCTTTATTTTTTTCCTTCAGCTTGATTTTTGTTTAGTTTTCTGTTCATTTTCTAGTGTGTTCAGGTATGTAGTTATGTCTTCAATTTTGGCTTTTATTTTTAAAAGAATTGAGGGCTATAAATCTCCCTCTCAGCACTGCCTTTGCTGTATTACATAGATTTTTGCTATTTTGTATACTCACTTCAAGTTTTCTTGACATATTTCCTGATTTCTCTTGCAATTTCTTCTTTAACCCACCGATTATTTAAGTGAGTTGTTTAACCTCCATGTATTTGTGAATTTTCCGTTTTTTTGTCAGTTTTTGATTTTCAGCTTCATTCCATTACCATCAGAGAAAGTATTATGTATAATTTTTATCATTTAAATTTTATTGAGACCTATTTTATGTCCCAATATATGATCTATCATGGAGAAGGATATATAAGCACTTGAAAAAAATGTGTATCTTGCTGCATTGGGGTTTATTGTTCTATATATGTGTGATAGGTTTAGTTCATTTTTTCGAATTATCCAAGCTTTCTGTTTCCTTATCTATCCTCTGTCCAGATGTTCTTTCCAATACTGAGGGTGGTGTATTGAAGTATACAATTATTATTGTAAATATATCTATTTTTCCCTTCAGTTTTGCCAGTGTGTGCTTCATGAATTTGAGGTACCCAGGTTAGGTGTGCATAGATATTTACAACAGTTATTTCTTATTGGTGAAATTACCAAGTTTTCAGTCATTATTTCCTCACATATTCTTACTGCCCCTTTTCCATTCTCTTCTCCTTCTGGGAGACTGATAACATAATGTAAATAAGTATTCTATTAGTTCTGTAACAAATGTTATAATTTCATTTCTTATATAGACTCCACATTAGGTAGGCTGTTCAAATAAACTTACTATACAGGTTAAACTAGATAGTGCAGCAAAGAAATTTTAAAATTTTCTCAACAAAAGTAATTTGTCCTTTTAACATAACAACATCAATTTTTTTCCTTTGTGTTTAGAGTCAACTTAGTCTTTAACTAGATTACCCCATTTACCTTTTTATTTATTTATTTATTTATTTTAATTGTTTCCCATTTAACTTTTAAATAGAGTCAGATTCTTTCTTTAACTTCTTTAATTAGGGAGGTCTTTTATAATTAAAGCTGTTTCTTTAGCACCTTTATTGGCTGGCAAACTTTAGCTCTGAGTTTCAAGTGTCATAGCACTTAAAGATCTAAGGAGCTATTAGGTTATACAAAAAGAGTAAGCCATCTCAGTATTTAGAAGCAACAATTAAAGCACAGGAATAAATGTGACTGTTGCAAGAGCTTACAATCTAGGCCATAATTCCCTTGTGAGTATTTTAAGTAAAGCAGTTTATACATACATTTGATAATTTGTTTTGTGGTCATTAACCACAGAAAATTGCAGAAGTTTTGTTTCGTTTTACTTTTACACTTTTACCAGTGTTATGTTAATCAACAGGTAGAACATAACTTACAGACTCACATGCTTCACTTTTAAATTCCCTTTTTGATGATGATGAGAGGACCACATGGTCTTTTAGAGATGCATCAGAGAAAGACAGGATAATTCATAAAGAAATTTAGTTGTTTTCATGAAATGTAACATTCTTCTAAGAATAAGTATAACAGTAACTAACCATTCTATTCTCATGCAGATCAGTAACAGGACATAATATGGAAGGTTAAAATATTAAGTCTTTGAGAATTTTTTACAATCTCTAAATACATAAAAAAAAATTTTATTATTTTTTTTTACTTTATTGAAGTATATCATTCATACATGAATATACATAAGCAATAAGTACATAGTAAAAGTTGTGAACACACAAAATAAAAATGCATAACATCTTACAGGGGTACCATACATCACCCCACCAACAACAAGTTGCATTGTTGTGAAACATTTGTTACAAACTATGAAAGAGCGCCGTCAAAATATTATTACTAACTATAGCCTGTATCTTACATTTGGTGTATTTTCCCCTCAACCCACTCAATTTTTTCATATATATTTTTATTACAGAGGTTGTAAATTTACAAAATAATGATGCACATGTGTAGAATTCCTATGAAACAGCCCTTCACCAACACATGACACTGTGTTGGAATATTTGTTACAGATTGTGAGATATATCATCAGACTATTACCACTAACCATGGCCATAGCATACATTTGGCACACTTTTTGCATAATCCCCCATTATCAACACAGTACATCTTTGGCACTGATGCAAGAATATTGCAGTATTGCTGTTAACCACAGTCCG
>JAQZBX010088879.1:0-12701 GCA_029593785.1 Cabassous unicinctus
CGAAGCCTGGATTGCTGTCACTAAGAAAACACAGGATTTCATTAAATATTTATTTTATTTATTCACAAGCATTTATTTTAAACATGCACATCTGCCCTTGTCATCTTATGGAAACCTAAATTTACCCTACTCCTGATTTTACAGAGCGCTTTTAGAAATAATATTCTGCTAACCACAAGTGCCCAACAGAGGCTCGGAATTAGATTTCCTCAAAACCTAGAGAAAAGCTGCTCTCTAAATCCCCTCCACAATTTTAGAGATGGATAAAGAAAATGAAGTAGAGAGTCATTTGTATATTAAAATATACATAATATTACAGTTTATACATTCTTATCTAAAACTAGATAAGAATATTTATTTCATCATCAAAATGGAATCGGTAAAAAGGCAATTTAAGGGCAAATATAATTCCCTGATATGGACTTACCAAGTTTTGTTCTAACTTCAGATTCAGAAAAAAAGAATTCAAAATTAAAAATTGACTTACCTTACAGAGGGCTTGTGGGGATTGCTTTTCTGCTATGGTAGGTGGTAGAATATATGGAGTAATTAAACTAAGGATGATTATAAACATTCCAAGACATTATTCAATTATTAAAGGGATGTTATATATCAATGCTTTCTTCTGAAGGATTCAAGTAAAAGTTGAATTGTGAGAATTATTTATTTTTCAAATGATTTCCAACTTTCACTTCAATTCCCACTCACTACATATATTAGCCTTCAGAAAATAAGAATCATAATGTATCTATCAATCTTTCCAGTTTGGTTACATTTTCCTAAATTTTTTAAAAAATCTTTAACTAGTGGTCTTATATCAAATACCCAAAGATCAAAACCTAGAAAAACTGACCTTTACAGAAATTTAACGTATTCCATGATTGGAATGACAGTTTTATCTTTTTGCTCAGTAAATACATGAGAGGCTTTACTGAAATTACCATTCGAAAGAAGAAAGGAAAAAAATCTCTCTAGAGAATGGTATTCAGAATGGACAAATTATGTTAAAAAATAAATTTCTCTTAACTATATCATCTAGAAATAACTGCTGAAAGAACTATATATCAAATAACATTGTTTATTATTTTTTAAATATAGGTAATATATTAACAAGAGCACAATCTTGAGGCAATATGAAAATATCAGTTTGAAAAATGGGCTTCAGGTCTCCACTGAAAAATTTATCTTAATTTCAAGAAAAAATAAAAAAGAAAATGAATAAATAAATTACGAGGTCTGTAGCAGCCTTGGATATTGCAAAGAAAGGCTCTTAAAATGAGGGTTTTAATTCTGGGGATATTATCTGAGAAATCAAGTGCAATGAGTTTGGGGGTTTATAAAAGTGTGTTTAATTTTGGAGTATAGAAAAAAAATTCTGGGGGTACATTGCCAACCACCTCTAAAATAATAGTCAACTCAGTTCCCTATCAGGAACCACTTTATCATGACTGAAAAGAAAAAGTCATCAAAATCAAGTACAAAAATCTTGTTACTAGTGTTCAAATATGAAGGGAATGTGCTCTCTGCCATATCTTCATAATGAAGCTTCAGGTCTGCTAGAGTAATTTAAAGATTCTAAGGGATCCAAAAGACATTTCACTTACAAGAAACACAACATCAGAACTCATTGAAAAATCTATCCTTTTTTCCATGATTTGTTTTTGAATCTTTGTTAAAAAATCATTTATCTCTATAAGGGTGTATGATTTCTGGGCCCTAATCTATTTCCTTCATCTGACTACTTTGGGCCAATGCCAGACTTTATAGACTACTGTAGCTTCATACAGACATTAAAACAAGGTAATTTTAATTTTCCATCTTATTCTTCTTTTCAAAAGTCATATTACTATTATTGCTCCAGAGAATTTCCACATACATTTAAAAATTAGCTTCTCAATTTCTACAAGAAACAAAGAAAGTGTTCAGGGAATTTTACTGAGATTGCATTTACTCTATAGATATTTCAGGAGAATAGCATCTGAAAAATATTGAGTCTTCTGACCCATGCTCACATTGTATCTCTCCATTTTTTGGAGCATCTTAATTTGTCTCAGCAATATTTTGCAGTTTTGACTGTACAGTTCTTGCACATTTTTTGATCAGATTTATCCCTACATATTTCAAGTTTTCTTTTTTTTAGTTTATTGAAAATGGCAATTATAAAATTTTAATTTATAATTTTGTATTCATCTTGTATCCTGACTACCTGCTAAACTAAAGTCATTTACTAGTTCTAATAAAATTTTTGTTCATATAATTGGATTTTCTACATTGAAGATAATATTGGCAGTAAAAAATGTCAGTTTTATTTTTCAGTATGGACACCTTTTATTTGTTTTATTTGTCTTATTTTTCTGACTAGAACTCCCAGTACAATGTTGAATAGACATCCTGCAGAGTATGTGCATACATGTCTTTTTCCTGATCTTTGTGGGAATCATACGGTTTTTCAATGGAATCATAATATGAGTTCTAGGTTTTTGCCAGAATTCCTTCATTCATCAAGATTTGCAATTTCCAATCTATTTCTAGTTTTCTCAGAACTTTTCTCAGGAATGGTTATTGAACTTTATCAAATTACTCCTCTATGTCTGTTTGTTTTTCTTTTGCATATTTTATTTTTTAAAAGATACTTAGATAACATACATTTTAGAGAGAATTTCCATATGCCCTGCTCCCCACACCTCTCACATTTTCCACATTAGCAACATCTTTCTTTAGTGTGGTAAATTCATTGCAATTGATCCAACTCTGTCATACTGAGGAGCATAAATTCCAAAGTAGGGCCCACTGCCAAGGGACCAATTTCCTGAGCTATCTGTTCTGACTATAGTGTCTGGATGTTTCCAGAGCCCGCTGGATCCCTGATCCTTAGGGTAGTATCTACTTTGCCTGTGAATGAGATCCTGGTGACATGTGCACAAGCATTACCTCTGGAATGACGTCTCGACTCACATTGAAGTCTCTTAGCCATGTAAACTCATTTTTCTTTATCTTTTCCCCCTTTAAGTCAAGGTGTTATTTTGGTTTGTTTGTTAGTTGTTTTTATTTTCCAGTTCCACTGCTTGTCGGTAGTTGGTAGCAATTCTTTGGTGCCAGGAAAGCTCATTCCTGGGAATCATGTCCCATGCTGGGAGGAAGTTATTGCATTTATATGCTCAGTTTGACTTAGAGATAGGCCACATTTAAGCAAGAAGGAGGCTCCCAGTAAATAGCTCTTAGGCACCCTACAACACTAAGCTAAATTTCAATTTCAAGAGCAAAGGCTCATAAACATAGTCATCAATATCAAGGGCCCATTAATGAACCATTGTCCTTCACTAGTCGTTGTCCCTGTACTTTGGGGATTGTTGTTGTTCCATTAGAGAATGTGGGAGAGCTCCCCAGGATGAGAATTTGATAGTCTTTTGGTTATTGTGTGAATCTCCACCCACTGTGGCAATGCCCCATGAACATTTGAACACATTTATATGCCTTATATATATGCCCAGGTGAACTTCCTCCCATATATACCCTATCATTGACATCCCACACTAATGGTCCTTCCCTACCATATTTATAACAATTCTGTGATCCAAAATTTTTTCAAAAATGAAGGCAAGAAAATAGCCAAATACAATTAACAAGAAGATGAATAATAATGATAGATTTAAAAATATAAAATAAAATACAGAATAATTTAACCAAATTAAATTAAAATAAAATTTAAAAATTAGGAAATTAAAAATAATGAAAAATATTTTTAAAAAATGTTTTTACATTTTGCCTTTCATCACTGTAATATCTGTTATCCTGTATGTACATTGACTTTTTCTTCCATTTATTCTTCTGTTGTCTTACTTTTTCTTTCATTTTATCTTCAAAGAAGTTTCAGGTCACAGGAAATACACAAACAGAATACAGGGGACTTCTATTTATCCCAAATCCTCTCCTTTTTCCCACTTCCCATATTAGCAACATTTTATATGTGGATGATACATTTGTTACAACTGATGTACAAATATTGAAACATAGCTACTAAGCATGGTCAATGGTTTACAATATTGCTTACATTTTGAACCATACACTTTTATAAATTTTGATGAAATTTAACACAGCTTGTATCCATCATAGCAAGATCATGTAGAACACATCATTCCCCACAAAATACCCGTCTTCCTTCTATTCTATTCCTCCCTCCCCCTCCTCTTGGGGTCCATGGCAACCACCAGGCTTTACTCCTTGAAGGACAAGATTCATAGTTACTTGCAACAAGACAGAGGGCTTGACACAGTGGTCTATCCTGCTTGATCTCTTTCAAAAATTTCAAGTAGAAGGAACACTGCCTAACTTATTCAATGATGCCAACATTATCCTAATACCAAAGCCAAGAAAAGATGCCACAAGAAAGGAAAATTGCAGATCAATCTCTCTAATGACCCTCAAAGATAAAATCCTCAAAAAAATATTTGCTAATCATATTCAACAACACATCAAACAAATTATATACCATGACCAAGTGGGTTTCATCCCTGGAATGCAAGGATGTTTCAAAATAAGAAAATCAATCAAAACACATAAATAGATGACAAGAAAAAAATCACATGATCATTTCTATAGATGCAGAAAAAGCATTTGACAAAATATAGCACCATTTCCTGATAAAAACACTTCAAAAGATAGAAATAGAAGGAAACTTTCTGAACATGATAAAGGGAATATGGTATAAAACCCACAGGTAACAACATATATAATGGTGAAATCCTAAAAGCTTTCCCTCTAACATCAGGAACAAGAGAAGGATGCCCTCTATCACTGCTCCTATTTATCATTATGTTAGAAGTACTTGTTTGAGCACTTTGTCAAGATAAAGACATAAAAGGCATCAAAATTGGAAAGGAAGAAGTGAAAATTTCACTATTGGCAGATGACATGATCCTATACATAGAAAGCCCTGAGAAATCTACAACAAAGCTTCAAGAACTTATACATGGTTTCAGTAAAAGCAAAGGTTATAAGATCAATGCTCAAAAATCAGTAGCATTTCTCCTACACCAAAAATGAGCAATCTGAGGAGGAAATCAAGAAAAAAATACTATTTACAGTAGTAACTAAAAAAATCAAATACCTAGGAGTAAAGTTAACTAAAGATGTAAATGACTTATATGCAGAGAACTACACAACACTGTTAAAGGAAAGCAAAGAAGACTTAAATAAATGAAAGCATATTCCCTGTTCATGGATAGGAAGACTAAACATCATTAAGATATCTATCCTACCCAAACTGATCTACAGATTTAACGCAATTTCAATAAAAATCACCACAGCATTTTTTTTTTTACTGAATTGGAAAACTAACTATGAAATTTGTTTGGAAGAGCAAGGGGCCCCGAATAGCCAAAAACATATTGAAAAAGAAAAATGAAACCAAAGGAATCACACTATCTGACTTCAAAATATACCACAAAGCTACTGTGGTCAAAATTGCATGGTATTGGCACAAGGTTAGACATACTGACCAATGGAACCGAAATTAGTTTTCTGATATAGATATTCACATATACAGTCCTCTGATATTTGACAAGGTCACCAAGCCCACTCAACTGGGAGAGAACGGCCTCTTCAAGAAATGGTGCTTTGAGAACTGGATTTCCATATCCAAAAGAATGAGAGAGTAACACCATCTCAACCTTGTAGAAAAATTAACTCAAGATGGATCAAAGATCTAAATATAAGAACCAGGACCATGAAGAACTTGGAAGATAATGTAGTGAAGCATCTACAGGATATTATAATAAGAAATGGCTTCATTAAATTCACACCCAAAACACAAACGGTGAAAAAAAAAAGATAAATGGGACCTCCTTAAAATAAAAACTTTTGCACCTCAAAGGAGTTTGTCAAGAAAAAGGAAAAGACAGCCTACCCATTGAGAGAAAATATTTGGTAACCATATAACTGATAGGTGCCTAATATCCAGCTTATATAAAGAAATCCTACAACCAAAAAATAAAAAGACAAACAACACATCAATAAAATGGTTAAGTGATGTAAATAGACAATTTTCTATGTCTGTTTAAATTATGAGTTTTGTTTGTTTGTTTGTTCATGCAATGAGTTACATTGATTTGTTTTGTACTGTTAAACCAATAAGGCATTCATGAGAGTAACCCAATTTGGCATGAAGTATTACCATTTTTATGTACTGTTAGATGCAATTTGATAAATATTGTTTAGAATATCTTTGTCTATATTAATAAAGTATATAGTCTGTAGATTTCTTTTATTTTTAATATATTTGTCTCATTTTGGCATCAGAGAAATGTTGGCTTCATAGAATGAATTGGAAAGAATTCTCTCCTCTTCAATTTTTTTGCAAGAATATATGTGTAATTGTTATTAGTCTTTAACAAAAATTTTTGTTACAATTAACCAATGAAGTCATCTAGAAGGTTTTAAACTACAAATAAAATACTTCAACCCATATTGGGCTATTCTGTTTGTATCATTCAAGGATTTTAGCCATTTCATATAAATTGTCTTTATTCATTTATTAAAGCTGTTCATAGTGTGTCCTCACTTTTCTTCTAATAACTGGACTCTGTATTGATGAATTTTTTCTTAATTCTGAAATCAGTAATGTTTGCCTTCTCAATTTTCCTTGATCATCCTGGTTAGAGACATATATTTTTATTTTTTATTCACCTTTGTGAGGAACCAGCTCTCATCTTTATTTATTTTTCAATTGCTTTTGGTTTCATAGAGCTCTGCTCAACTGATTCAATAGCTAAAGGATAGTTTTTTTCCAGCAAATTGCACAGAAAACACTAATTATCCATCTACAGTAAAATTCATTTCAATCTTCATTTCACACCACATGGAAAATCAAATCAAAATGGACCATAGATTCAAATTTAAACCTTAAAACCATAAAACTTATAGAAGAAAATATGATGCAAATGTTGTGACCTTGGGTTATGTGAACATATCTTAGATATAATTTCAAAGGGATGATACATAAAAATAAACCTCCAGAGTTCCAGGAAAATGGCATTGATGTAGAATTTCAACACCTACTCTCCATTTCATTGGACTCACTCAGGACAACTAACAAGGAAATGATGATGGACAATGACCATCTCAAGGAAGAGAGAGTATCTGCAACTGCAAGAAAAAGAGTCCCATCCATGGGCCCTATAGGATCTAAGCCCCTCTCAATTAGAGGCAGAGTGGGCCTCACCATCCCAGAATCTTCAGGATCGGGAAATGAATGATGGACTAAAGTAGACTTATTGGTATTCTTCTATAGACATATTGTTATTCTAAAAATGGAAGAACTTTATCATTGATGTGGAGGCAGTGGCCATTGTAGATTCTGAGGGGAGGAGAAGGAAAACAGGTGTAATATGGGGGCATTCTTGGGACTTGGGAATTGTCCTGAATGACATTGCAATGACAGATACAGGCCATTATGTATCTTGTCATAAGTTACAAAATTGTATGGGAGAGAGTGTAAACTACAATGTAAATTATAATCCATGCTTAGTGGCAATGCTCCAAAATGTGCTCATCAATTATAACAAATGTACCACACTAATGAATGATGTTGTTAATGTGGGAAAGTGTGGGAGGGATAGGGAGCAGGGAATATGGGAATCTCCTATGTATGTTATGTAACACTTATATAATCTAAGTATCTTTTAAAAAATCGAAATGTATATAAGAAAGATATTGTTAAAGCATTCATTATTTTTGAAACAACAGCAATTTCTATTTTACTTAAATGAAGCTTAACTTCCTCATAAAAGATCACCATGTATTTATTAAGACATGACAATGTTGGATGAGCTGATATCTATTTTTTCAAAATTTTCATATCCATATAGCCTTCAAATCTTAAAATATCAAGTTATTAAATTCCTGAAATAAATGTTTAATTTTTATAACATACAAATTTAAATAACCATGAAAAATAAATCTCCAGCATTTCTTATCTGTACACTTTTCTGTGGGATGTGTCCAGTAGGGCCCACTCATCCTGGGTGAAGCTTACAGCTACATCTTTCAAGGTCACTAACTCGAGTGGTTGCATAGTCAATAGCTCAGCCAGCAACTATCTGCTTCTAGATTTCAATCACAACCAGAAAAGCAGTAGTCAAGCAAAGATGGAAGTGCCAGAATAGTCCCAGGGTCATGAGGATTTCCTCCATGAGTCCTGCTGGAATGAAGCCCTTCAAATCTTCAGCTTTTCTGAAAGTCACTGTTAACAAAATGAAAAGACAATCACAAATTAGAAGAATATATTTACAAGTCATATATATACTAAAGCACTTGGGGTTTAAATGTATAAAGAGCTCTCAAAATTTAATAAGAATATAAACAACCCAACAAAAAATGAGCAAATTCTTGAATAAGCACTTCACTAAAAAGAAATGGTTTACAAATAAACATATGAAAAAAAATTCAACATCATTTGTCCTTTGGGAAAGGTGAATTAAAATTTCACTGAATTATCATTTCATTTATATCATAATAACTAAAATAAAATGTTAGAACATACAAGTGCCAGTGAGAATGTGGAGGAAGTGGAAATCTCATATAGGCTCTTTAAATATAAAATGGTGAAACTCTGCAGTTTATTAAACATTTAAAAATATACCTATCATATAATCGATATCTATCATAAGTGGATATCTACTGGGTATATATTTATACAAGAGAAATCAAAGCATATATCTAGACTCAAACTTATAAATGAATGTTCATAGCAATTCCATGGAAAATATTCAAATAATTAGAAGCAACTCAAGTGTCAATGAACAAGTCAATGGATAAATAAAGTATGATATATCCATACAATAAAATACTACTCAACAATATAAATTAGTGAACCATTGATATATACATTCACACTGATGACATCACAAAAAAAATGCAGAGTAAAAGAAGCCAGATTAAAAAATAAACACATTTATAATTACACTTACAAAAAGTGCTAGGAAATGCAAATGAATCTATGGTGATGGAAAACAGATAAAGGGTTGCATGGAATGGGTGATAAGAGGTAAAAAGGATTATAAGGGACATACATAGTTATAGCTTCATGGATTATACATATGAGAAAACTTATCCAGTTATAAATTTGAATGTATGTAGTTTGCTTTATGTAAATAATATTTTAATAAAGATGTTTAAAAAGTATGAATAGACGGAGCTTTTCAAAACTGAAAAAAAAACAGAAACAAATGGAGCAAACTGTATTGTTAGCCATAGAGAGAAGAAAATTACTTTAAATTACTTTTAAACCAGGTTTTCATTTATTTTAATTCCTATACGAATGTAATCAATGGTAGTGGATGTAATTCAAGTTGTTGAGTGCCTGCTTCTCATGTATGAGGCCCTAGGTTCCATCCCCAGTACCTTCTGAAAACAAAACAAACAAGTCAATGAAAAACCAACTCTCATTGGGAGCAGATGTATCTCAGTGGTTGAGTGCCTGCTTCCCATGTACAAGGTTCTAGATACAATCCCTGGTACCTCCTTAAAAAAAAAAAGACTATAATCTAAAGGCAAAAGATTTTCAAAATTGTAAAATGCTATCAGTACGCTTAATTTTAGATATAAATATTGGTCTTTATATTTTGAAATGATCATTATTATTTGAAGAATAACAGATAAATGAAGTTTATTTAAAGCATCAAGATATGCAGCAAAATATAAAAGCAGTACAATAACATCAAATAAATTTTTTGAAGACTCTATTTTTAAATTTCAACAAACTCATGATTTCTTCTTATTCATTATTCCATAACTCAGACTTCATAAAATGTAAAATAAAAGATAAAAGAGGTGTACTGTATTCCCATAAAGCTCAAATTACAGTCTTTAAATCAATCACCACTTCTGGAAGAAATGACTTATTAAAATATAGGATAGGAAATGTTCAAGCTGGGCCTGGAAGAAATGACTAATTAAAATATAGCTTAGGAAATGTTCAAGCTGGGCCTAGAAGACATCACTGTACCAGAAAGCATGGAAGCAATCTAAAATTAAAGGGAAGGACACAATAGCCAAAATGAAAGAGTTACAAATTACCTATGAAAAGAAAACATGAACAACTAAAATATAAAATTGTAGTGGCTTAAAATTCATCATATATCCAGTGTCAGCAAACTTTTCCAGTAAATGGCCAGATAGTATATATTGATGTTTGTTATGTTTTATTGCAACTATTCAACTCTGCTGTTGTAACATGAAAGCAGCTATATATAAACAATACATAAATAAATGGGTGTGGTGTGTTTCAATAAAAAAGTGTATTCTCAAAAACAAATGGCAGGTCAGATTTGGCCTCCAGGCCATAGTTTCCTGACCCTTGAAATATATAGAAACATACAAGTTCATAAATACGGAAACCTACTGTAAATATTTCAGGTTGCTATCATACCAGTATGTTAAACTGAAATAGACAAATACAAGGAAGGATCCACACATTTATCTTTCTTTTCTTGTACAAACATAATCAAATAGATAAGAGAACATTCCTTTTATAGAGTAAAAACTAACTCTTTTATAAAGGTATCTATATATGACACCTTGATTTCTTAAATTATAAGATGTAAAGAATGAAACTATATTCCCTGATGTAAATCATCTCACTTTGCATGGAATTGAGAGGATTGAACAATTTCATTTAAACAATTTCATAACTGAGTAAAAGATATTATGAGATTATAAAAATAAGTTGACCACACTGTGGAGGGATAAACATACCAGCTATGTGGGATTCTGACCGTCTGGGAGAAATTACTAAAAGAGAAGATATATGCACTAGAGGTTGAGCAACAAAGACCACTCAGTCAAGTGAAGAAGGTAGAAATGTCATTACAAATTAAAGAGTAGTACACACCAATATATAGACTTGAGAAAGTATAGAAACTCTTGGAAACTAGAGATTGTCAGAAAGATTCAATATGGATACGAAATTCAATATGGATAGAGACAATGTGGGAGGAAAGGTTTAACAGCAGCCTTGCAATCCACTCTTTCCCATTACTGGTAGACATCATGGGGA
Source organism: Cabassous unicinctus (assembly GCA_029593785.1). Classification (NCBI taxonomy): domain Eukaryota; kingdom Metazoa; phylum Chordata; class Mammalia; order Cingulata; family Chlamyphoridae; genus Cabassous; species Cabassous unicinctus. The sequence goes on from JAQZBX010088879.1 coordinate 11,054, forward strand.
AAAACAAACATGATAATGACAGACTGTCTGGCAGACACCTTAATGGTGCTTACCTGTGGGACAGTCTTTATCTATAGAAAACTTTTTGCAGAATTTAAATTTACTATAGAAATTCTGTCCATAATTTCTTCCAGTACATAAATCTGGAATCTCTGAATTTATGGGCAATACTTCCTGAGTCATATAATTTATGCAATTTTTAGAGTATAAAATGAATGTATATCATAATCATATTAGCTTCATTTTATGACAGTGATGTGCCCACATATATATGCTCATCTGGGCTAAAGTGCATTATAATGTGTCAAGAAAAGACAGAATATAATTCTTCATCCGTGTACCTCACAATACCCATTTCCTGAAAAATCTTAGTAAAGCATGATTATTAGTATGATTCTTGTACCTCTGATTTGACAACCCATATATTGTGCTATTTCAATTTAGAGGAGTTTTGACCATTCTAAGGGTTTGCAATTTATTGTAAAAAATTGTATTTGTTCTTAGGCTTGAAATGGCTTTGGCTCTATTTGACTAAAAATGTATGAATTGTAGAACATACCTGAAGAATTTATAGATGAAATGCTTCATTTTCATTAAAAGTCATAGGTATAGACCAAGATAATTCATTGTAGTACCCAATTTTTAAATATGAAAAAAATACTTAATGGAGTATAACAGAATTATACATGAGAGTACAAAGGTGTTACACTTGTTACTGTGGTCAATGATTTGAAAAAATATTAAAATATATGTGACTTTGTGAAATAATTTTAGATTATTTTCTTTCTAATAAGTGCTAAACTTAATATGACATGGGAAGTTGTTGTCCAATATAAAATGTCATGTTTACATAATAAATAATACTGATCTGAGATTATTCCATAACCTTTTAAGTTTTATGTAGCAAATGGTATGTTATGGGAGATTATTTAAGATAATTTTAAACCTATTACACATGAAAAAGTTGTAAAACTATTAAATGTACAAAATGCAACAATCTTCCTAATGACAAATCAAAGTACACTTTATATGAAATTGCAAAAAATTGAAGAGGTTAACATAAAGGAAAAGTAATATAAAGCTGTCACAATAGAATTAAAAATAAATTTACATAAATTATATAATAAGTTTAATGAATTCATGATAGTTCCTCAAAATATTTTATGGTATTTAATTTATTTTAAAAATCTACACAGTAAAAGAAGCTAGAGAACAATCTAAATGTTGAATAACAAAACCCAGTGGTAGACAAAGCTTGTGGTTAATAGTACAAATACAAGAATGTTCTTCTATCAACTAGAATAAATATATCTCACTATTACAAGGTGGTAAGATTATGGCGATACATGGCAAAAATACAATTAACATAATTTATGGACTATAGTTAATAACAATATTGTAATATACTTGCATCAATGTCAAGGAATGTTATGGGTCAATAATAGGGAGTATGGGATTTTTCTTTTCAACTTAGGAAAATGTTCAAAAATTTACTGAATCAATGACTGCACAACTCTGAGATTAAAGTGAGAAAAACTGAGTGTACATTTTGAATGGATTGTACAAGGCATGGGTCTGTATTACACGTTGAATGATGTAGTAAAAGATGGACTATGATTAACAATAAAAACATGAGAGTGTTCTCTCA
>JAQZBX010088880.1:0-12702 GCA_029593785.1 Cabassous unicinctus
TGATGTAATTATGAATTCCAAAAATAGATATTGGATTATGCTTGTAAACTGGTCTGCTAATCTGGGCATGATTAAGTTATGATTTGGGCATTGACTGGGCCACATCAGTAGGGTGTAGTCCCACCCCTCGGTGGGGCAGGAATCAAATATAAAAGGCAAGGCAAAGAACAGAGGGAGCAGTTTTGATGTTGGAGTTTTGATGTTGGAGAGAAGGTCCCGGGAGAAGAGAAATGAGCCATTTGCCTGATAGTCTACAGCTGACCTTGTAGAGGAAACAGAGGAGCTAAGCCTGGAGAGAAACAGAGCCCTGGGAAGAGAGGAACCCAAGAAGCCTGAACCTTGGCAAATGTCGGCAGCTGCCTTGCTCCAACACATAGCAACAGACTTTGGTGAGGGAAGAAACTTAAGCTTTATGGCCCAGTAACTGTGGACTTCTAACCCAAATAAATTTCTGGTATTTTGTATCAGCACCCCTTTGGCTGACTAATACACTGGGAAAAACAGCTTTCCCTCTTAGGCCCCTAGGGAGCTTCCCAGGCTGTTAGTGCTCATCAATCAATCACCCTGCAGGTGATGTACCTAGTTTTAGAGAATAAAATAAAGAAAAAAAACCCTGATAAAACATAACAAATAACAGATCCAAAGAAACCTAAAGCAAACAAAAAAATATGTCTTTTTTGTTTCTTTGTTTTAGGGTGCCTGATAACCCAGTAGATCATTCTCTGGATCCCTTCTTTTACGAGTTACCAGGAATCGAATCAGGACCTTGTATACGCAAGGCAGGAATTCCTACACTGAGCTACACCTGCTCCACAGGTTAAGTGGGCTTCTGAAAGCTTATCTGGCCCTTTCCACCCCCATTGGGCAAGTTGGGCTTTTAACAGTTTGCCTGAGCCAGGCTGGGCTGTTACATACCTGTCTCTACCCCCTCACTGACCTAGTTTCTCTCTTTCCCAGGGCAGCTGGGTGTGACAGCCTGCCTGATCAAATACCCCCTTCCCTCTCCCTGTGACCACTTCAATGCTGGTTGAGGTCTTTTTTTTTTTTTGAGACTCAAAGGGAGCTCAGTTGGCCAAACTCACTGAAAATAAACCACTCTCCACCCTCTTACAGACCCCTCTTCCTCCCAAGGAACACTCCCTCTCACTCAGTTGGCTGCAGTAAGCCAGGGGTTTTACCAAGGCTATTTGCCTTGAGGGTGGGGTATATGTTCCATTTCCAGCCACAGGGGCAACTAACTCATGGCTTTCCTTTGTCCTCTTTATCTCTTTGTCTTGCTCTCTCCTGGATGATGCACAGCACTTTCCTGTTCTCTAGATCCCCAAAACAGCTCCCTCAGGTAGGTTTTTGCACTTTCACCATTGTTTTTTGTGAGAGAGTTGAGCTCTGCCTACCTATTTCAATGCCATCTTCCTGGAAGGACATTCATACTTTGTTTTTAATATTGCTAAAGTCAGCTTCAGTGTCCTTCAGGCTACAAATGTCTCTAACAGTGGACTGCCATTACCTTTTGTTTAATGGTCAGCTTGTGGCACTGATAGTTTTTTTCTCAACGTTTCTCCTCCACCTTTTGCTTTTTAACAATACCTATAGATAGATGCCCCAGAGGGAGATTATCTTTCTACAATAATATCCCTTCTCCAGTAGTAGACTGTTGTTGCTTGTTACTCAGTGCTAGATGACATATGGTGGGAGCAAGGAATTTCTTCCTACTCCTGGTCCAAACTTAGTTGTAGATAACCCCTTGCATCCTGCCCATGGGGATGGGTATTACCCAGTGTTCTTGCCTCTTTTCCACAGTGACAGGCAATCTCTGCCTTGTATCTGAGAGATTCATACACAGGGGAATATTTCCTGTCCCTTCCCCATTGGTAGCAGACCTTTGCAATATCTGGGGCCCATTCTGCCCCAGCCTCAGGGGCATGCACATTTTGCTTCTCCCCTTTACTCCAAATTTTAACCTAGTCCTGGCAGCTGAAGGTTTTTCTATCCCTTTTCCAGAGTCAGTTGGGTTTTGTTTCTACTCTTCCAAAAGCTGTGATTCTTCCCCTGGTTCCTAAGGATGGGAGAATTTCCTGCCCCTCCCCAGAGATTAAGGTTTTGCTTCATTTGAAAGAAAGTTCAAGAAGTGGATAGGCTTTGAGCCCAGTTCCAAAATTCACCATCTGTGTATCTGCACCATCTTGGGAAGTGGAGAGAATGGAGGGGAGACATGAGAGTGGAGGAAGAAGCCCTCCCAAGTCTCCTGCTCTGACTCCAGTCTTTCACCAGAGAGGGCTTTGGTGAAGGCACATGGAAAAATGCCTGGAGTTCAGAGTCTTCTTGCATCTGGAGCTCCCAATTATTTTAAACTTTAACACTAATGCACATTTGGTCTTTAAATTTTTGTTAAAATTTTAGCTGCTTTTATAATGATCACAACTTTTTCCTGTGCTTTGTGAAAGGTGAAACAAATTTTTTGTTCAGCAGTCTCTCAGGAGGGATTTTTTTTTCACTCTTTTGAATTTATTTCACTTGTTTGCTTTAAGATCTCTGATGGGCTTAAGATGCTATGAGTTTGTAGATTATCACAGCTTTTTCTCATTATTAGATAAGCAGGATATTCTCTTATATCTTTCTATATCCTAAGTGGAAGTGGAACTCTCAGAGATTATATTTTTAGGCAAAATTTTACACTTCTCTAGAAAGAGTTGGCCATTAAAGGAGTGGGAATAATTAAATCACCAGTCAAGAGAAAATGAGTAGAGGAGATGTAAATTTTGATGATAAAACGTTAAGGAACACTTAAATTTAGTGGAAAACAATACAGCAGAAAGATGCAGAAATGGATTGATGGTGATTAGAATGAAAATCAGAGTGGAACACTGCTGTGAAATTGTTGTAAAGTTTCATTATGAGCAAGAGTGTTCTGGTTGTTAAATATACCAGAGAGTTCAAGAAGCATGAGAACTTAAAAGGGGCTTTAGAATATAGGTCACTGGTGGTTTTTGAAAATCATGTGGAGACAAAAGCCAAAATAGAAGAAGTTAATGAATGGATTGTAAGGCAGAGAAAACTTTGCAAATAGCTCATTTTTTAAAAAATGCCTTTTAGTGGAAGAAAGATTCAATAGATTTATGGATTAAAGATCAGGGACAATTTTACAAGGATGGAGGAAGAACTGATTGTAATGTTAAAAGACAGGAAATGTTTTAGTTTGCGAAAGAGCTGCCAATACAAAATATCAGAAATGGGTTGGCTTTTATAAAGGGGATTTATTTAGCATAAAAGCTTACTGTTCCAAAGCTGTGAAAAGTCCAAATAGAGGCACCATCAAAGATGCTTTCTCACCAAAGTCAGCTACTGTTGATTCTGTTGTCCAGGGGTGTTGGCAAAGCAAGATGGCTGTCAATCTCTGCTGAAATCTCCACCTGCAGCTATAGCAAAGCTGCCATAGTCTCTATCAGACCTTCACACACACTCTCTCTCTCTCTCTCTCTCTCTCTCTCTCTCTCTCTCTCTCTCTCTTTCTCTCTCTCTCTTGGCCTCAGCTCCCTGAGCCCCTTAGGGGCTTCCATCTTTGCAGCTCAGCTATGAGCACAGCCTCTCTAACATGGCAGCATCAAACATTTTTCCTGTGTCTGTCTTTCCATGTGTCCATTTACATCAGACCCAGCAAAGGGGCAGAGACTCAACCTGAGTCACACTTCACTGATGTAATCCAATCAAAAACCCTAAAGCAATCTTATCAAGTAATCTAATCAAAAGACCCTCAACCAAATTTAATGCAATCAAATGGTATTACAGCCACAGGAATAGATTTATTTACAAACAATCTTTTGCTTTTGGGGACTCACAGAATTCAAACTGCCACAGGAAACAAACTAAAATTCTCTCTTAAAAGATATTTACATGAGGGATTAATTCAGTGCAGAAAAAATATAAGTGAAAAAGTTGCACAGCATTATTTCAGCCTTTTCCTATAGCAAGAGCATGGCTGTGTTCAAATAAAACTTTATTTACAAAAACAGTTGGTAAGCAAGGTTTGTCTTGTGGGTGGTAATTTGCCAGCCTATGTCTTAGAAAATTCAGAAGGGTGTGAGATAAAATTCTGGGGCAGAGGGATGAGAATAGAAGAGTGACCTCATGCTCTTTGCCACTTGTTCTTCTCCTTTGTGCAAAGACTTTTCTCACCCTCCCCAATCATCCTACAAAACTTTTATCAAAATTGAACTACATCACGCAAATATTCTTGCTGTCCTGATTTTGTGATAAGCAGGGTAGGCTAAACATTCGCTACATTAGAAACCATGCGTGTGTCCCCAGACCTAGTTTTTCTCCCTAGGTCTGGTTTTTAGAATGCTGGTGATAAACTAAGCTTGATTTATTATACGACCACCCTGTATGGGAAAAGATTGTAACTCTAGGTATCTTTAGTCAACCTTAAGAGATATAGCAGGGGCATGAATGTGACTCAAATGGTTGGGTGTCTGTCTCCCATATGGAGGGACCTGGGTTTAGTAAAAAGAAAAAAAAGGAAAATATAGAAGGCACGTGGGCCACCAGGCCCCATGCGTGGGTGCGCTGCCAGGCCTCGTGTGCAGGTGAGCCACCAGGCCCCGCGAGCCTCACAGCAAGATGATGACGTGATAGGAGAGTGACACAAGGGAGATCCAAGATGAGACGTGCCAAAAAAACAGGAACTAAGGTGGCACAGATGGTAGGATGCCTCTCTCCCACATCAGAGGTTCCAAGGATCGAATCCCAGTGAAGACAGAAGGAGAAGGATAAGAAGAGAGGGCAGGAAATGGACACAGAGAGTTGCACAGCGAATGCACACAGAAACAGCAAAAACAGGATGGGGCGAGGAGCTGAAAATGGATAAAAGTAAATAAATAAATAAATCCTTTAAAAAAATGTATAGGAGAGTAAGATATGGACTATAGTTAGTAATAATACTTCGACGATGCTCTTTCATAATTTGTTAACAAATGTTTCACAACATTGCAAAGTATTTGTGGTGGGGTGTAGTATGGGATTCCTGTATGATGCATGTTGTTTTGTAAGTTCACAATGTTTACTGAACACTTATTGTTTATGTATGTTCATGTATGAATGATATACTTCAACGAATTGTTTTAAAAAAATTGAACTACATCAGAAAGTAATCCTTTTTTGAATCATGGATTCCTGTATTGATTGACATTTATTGCACTGTTTCATCATATATGTATACACATTCATTTTTCCTAGCATAGTATGAGAAGAGTAGGTGATATGTCGTATTCATCTTTCTCAAGATACTTCAGAGACTGTAATTGTAAAACTGAAAAAACTGAAAAAAATCACATGAGCAACAATAATGACTTGTCGAATGTTAAACAGTATTCATTCACTTGTAAACAAATCAGCCTCATTTTATTATTTTCTTGAGCAATGATGTGCTGTGAGAAAAATGTAAGAATGTTGTGGTTAATGGTGGTGAGAAGACTCTATAAGTAAGTAACTTGGAGTGCAAAAGAATAGACTTCAAATGGTAGGTGTCCTTTGGTGGCAAAAGTGGTAAAGACAAGAGGAACTAATAACACTGGTCTACTGTGGAGATAATTTTGTTTTATGTGTAGCTATTAAGGAAAAGTAAGATTTAGTTAATGTATGAGAAGAGAAGAAAATAAAAGATAAATCCAAGTATAATTGATGCAACTTTAGGATTGATTTGATTCATGAACAGAGTCGATTAACTTTGATCTTTCTAAGTGGAAAAATGTGTGTCTTGTTTGAAGCTGATGGCAAAATGACTAGATTACCAATTCCTCAGAGCTGAAGAACGTTGTCTCTAGTGAACGGTGATAGATATTTAGAAGATGTTTAACAAAGCTGTTTATTGATGGGCAAAGAGTCTCTTCCCTCCAGGAATTTCCAATTATTTCATCTGGATTGTGCCAACAGAAGGGATAAAATAGCAGGGAAAGCAAAGACAGCATGTTTCAGCTACAGTAACAATTGTCAACACTGTTGCTACTGACAGAAGAAAAGAGTATGGGTGAAACCTGTCAAGTTTTTCAAATTTAGGAAATGTGTTCAATATAAAGTGAGACACATATTTTACAAGGTGTTTTTTATTTCCTTCGAGCAATTCAAGGAAAAAAGATCCAAGCTTTTTTCAGTTTGTGTCTCACAATTCCAATTCTGACATGGCTTTTTATATTCCCAAGTGTTGCCATGTTTCTAGACCTTTCATTTTTCTTCCATCTTATCTGAAGGCTGAAAGAAGTTTATCATATTATCAGACATCAAAGCAGAACAAAATAATACATCAAGCCCAGCATTTGCAATTGTTTTGCAGAAAATACCAGGTGAATTTTCTTATTGTGTCATTGGAGAAACAGAAGGGGTTGTCCCAGATACCATATTTCTGAAATAGAAAAGAGTTGATGTGCCTAATTAATGGCAAAGGGAACAAATAAACTTTATAGCAAATAGATTAGAAGGCATGTAATTAAAACAAATATTCAAAGCCTAAGTCCTTAGAGAATATATTTATTAAACCAACCTCAGAAATATGTAGGGGAGAAAGGAATTCTGACATGATATATGAATTAGACACATAATAGAAAAAAAAGCGGGATTCTAAATCCAATTGTCATTTCTTTTATATGATAAATACTGTCATTTCATTAACATAACCTTATGTTACAATGTAATTCCAGCAACCTCACCTATATTGATCATTAAATAGCCCTATTAATTTTATGAAGTTAAGTTCTCTCTGAAAGTAGATATCTGAAATTTCCATAACCACATCTTTTCAAGTAAAAGTAAAAAAAAAAAAATAACCTTTGTCATCATAAAATCTTTTCAGATGAAAACTAACATAGAGAAATTTTTTGTTGTTATTAACCAAATAAAGTTTTAAGAAAAATAAGGATTGATATCATTAAATCTTGGGAAATGAATATTGGGCTTATTTCATATTTGATTTTAGAAATGAATTCATTTCAACTGTCATTTGTGAGAATAATCGGAACTAAATTTGTTGCACTGGGCTTAAAATATGTGAGAAAGGTTGTCTTGGGTATTTATGGCTATAGAACACAGTTGCTGTGATCATTCAGCATCCATTCTGGACAATTACTGCATGCCACAGGTGGGTATTACAAGGCACAAGAGACACAGCCCACATGAGATATGCCGTCATTTTCTCCACATGCAAGACCTGAAGCACCATCCGATTATAAAATCCAATGAAGCCACAATCATGAGGTAGGACTCTGGGCATGAGCCAACCACCACAGCAAGGGGCTCTGCCAAACAGTGACAGGCTTTGCCACAACCTGACTGCCTTCAATTTTTACCTTTAAACTTATGTTTTTGGGCAGGTGATTAAGTGATGTTCCAGCTAGCATACTTTTTTTTTTATATATATATATAGCAAGGAAGTCATTTATTGGAGGGCACAAGTTGGGCAAGAGCAGTGCCGGCAAAGCCTTCATGAGTGCAGGGCCTGCCACTTGTCCAAGGCGCCACAGATGGGGATGTACTTCTTCACACAGCCATCTGGGATGAGGCTCTTCTTGGCTACTATGTCTTTGAATTCGTCAGCATTGAACTTGGAGATAAGGATATTCTGGCAGCCAGGGAACTAGAACTTTGCCCTGCGCAGTGCCTTGATTACATGCTCCTTGTTCCGAAGCTTGGTACAGATGGACATGATGACTTGGCTGATGTGGACCCGGGCCAGGGGCTTTCCAGAGGCACCTCACATACTTGTCTGTAGCCTAGATTGGGGATGGTAGGAGGTCAGACAGGACCGTCAACAGGCAAGGGCTGTCCCCAAAGTCCCGTAGGACAACCCGTACAAGCAACAGGCCGCGCACACTACCAAAGAGGCTGCTGGTTTCAGCCACTGCCCACCATGCCCCACGGGGAGAGCCTAATGCTTTTTAAAGTGTCATAATTCTTTAAAGCATGCTTCTTTTTGCTTAGCAAGTTTTATCATATATGTTATTATATATACAAAAGACTTGTTTATAAAATAGAGGACTTACCCTTTAAATGGACAACTCTTGCCTCAATTATATTTCTGTTGATTGAATGTGTTAAATTCTGTGCAAAGTTACTCTCATATAGTTTATTATCTAATAAGAAAATTGAATGAATTATAATATTTACAGTAAAGTGAAATTCAGATTAGCCATTAAAAACTCTGAAATACTGAAATGACAGAATTTTAAGCATTTAAAAAATATAATGCTGTACTGTTACTCTGAACCACAGGCATTGGAAAGAGGAAAATAATTTTCATTGTTTCATGGGTGTTCTGGTTTAATAAACAGAGATTAGTACATTACACTAAGACCACTAATTTTTAACTTAAAAATGTAATGGTTCTGAAATACTTAAGCCTTTTTAAAAGTTTATTCTGTTTACCTTACTAACATTAAACATTTAGCAAATTGAATTTACCTGAGAAATTGTATTTGCATTGCTAATCTACACAGCCATCATTTTCTATTTCTAGAATCTGTGCATTTCTATGTAGGATAAAAGAAAGAAGCCAGCATGCATAAATGGGAAAATATTTGGAATTTCCTGAGATCAACAAGTTATTTTCAATTTGACTGGTGTGAAGAATTTTTAGAAGAGAGGCAGGGGTGGGCTACCTGGAAACCTCACCATAGTTACAAAGATGTCAGACATATGCATTAGGAATAAAGAAGACTGAAATGACTGGAAAATTATGAGTACTGTGTGACACCTTAGATAAAATACTTTTCTCCAGCAATGCAAAATTTTGTCCCAATTTGTTTGTTTGACACAAAGCATACAGAGTCAAGTCAAACTGCTCAAGACAAGAAGAAAACCTTTGTGACACTGAAAGAAGCTAAAGTCCTTTAAAATTTTGGTGTGTAAAATACATTTCAACGCTGCTTCTCCTGGAGTAAGCTAGCTTATGCATGCTAAAATTGTCCAGTCTTATTTTCCACACCAAATGCATTTGAAATCCTTGACTACACTGCACACAATATTAAAGTAGAATAGGACTCCAGAAGTAGCTTTATATTTTGTTCTTATTGTCCTTGCAGTTGAAATGACAAAAGTAAATGGAAAGTTTAAATCAATTTTTCATAAGGGAATTTTCAAAGCTACAAATTTCCATTGTTCCATGGTATATATAGTCCATATGTTAGTTCTTTCAATGGGCCAACCAGAAAACAGTAGAATAGAAAGCCATATATTATTTTCTTCCTCAATATTAAACTATTTATTCCTGTGTTGTCTCCAGTTAGCCACACCTGTTATAGAAAATAAATCATCCGTACTGCTCATCTTACTTTCTTGCTGAATTTCACATGGAAGTTCCAGTCTATGGAAAGCACAGTGCTACTAAACTCAGGATCTTTGTTGTAGTTGTATCAAGATTTACCACATAATCAGAGTTGAAATCTTAGTATTCCTGTTCCACTTAATCCTGCCATATATTTAACTGTTACATACTTTAAAATTAACGTAGCAAGAGACATGTCCAAAAGGAAAGTATTTTTCCCTCAAATGCTTAAATTAGGACCTTTGAATTGGGAGTTGTATATTATTAACTCCTCAAATTTTTAGAGTGAAATATCTGCTATGGAATATTTGATCTTTAGTAGAATGTAAAAATCAGACCACATTGCTGGAATTTCTTTATGCCTAACTTCACTATGGAGAAAAGTTAATCAGTGTCTTTTTCATTGGACCTACAAATAGACCTACAACCCTTTCAGAAATTTCTACTAGATATACTAAAAGGTGTTAACTTTCAGTAGAGTCTTTCATGTAAGACACCAATGTAGGGTACATAGGAAAATCTTCTATCACTCAAACCATTGAATAAAGTAAAATATTTTTACAAAGTAAAAACCTATAGTTCCATCTCCTTTAATAAATTATGGCGGCATACCATTTTTTTGAGTTCAAGGGGAAAAAGCCAAATTTGAGAAATTCCTTCCCCTCATAACTACAGCTCTCCCAAAGGGTAATTTTGCATTGCTGAGATGCTCTCTTTTCCAGAGATGGATTTTAATTGCTAAAATTTTGTTTAGAATTTTGCATCTATATATGTGAAGGTTAGTAGTATGTAGTTTTCCTTTTGTGTAATGTCTTTGTCTAGATTAGTATCATGGTAATACTGGCCTCATGGAATAAGCTGGGCAGTACTCACTTCTTTTCTATTTTCTGGAAGAGATTGTGCATCAAGTGATGTTCTTCCCTCCTTAAAAGTTTTGTTATAATTCATCAGTGAGACAGCAGGGCCTGAAGTTTTATTTGTGGAAAGTTTTCTAACTACAAATTCAATGTCTTTAATAGATATAGGCCAATCCAGGTTATCTATTTCCTCTTGAGTGAGATTTGGTAGTTTGTGTCTCTAAGGAATTAAGTTGCTTAAAATAATCCCTTAATATTCTTTTAATAGCTATAATATTGTTACCTTTCTCATTCTTAATATGGGTAATTTATCTTATTCTTGATCAGTCTGGCAAGAGGTTTATCAATATGTTGATCATCTCAAATAATCAACATCTGGATCAATTGATTTTCTGATTGTTTTTTGCTTTCTATTTTTCTGATTTCTGCTCTTGTCTTCATTATTTCCTTTCCTCTGATTATTTTGGGTTTAATATCCTTTTATTTTCCTAGTGTGTTAAAGTAGAAACTGAGGTAATTGATTTCAGACTTTTCTTCTTTTCTAGCACAGGGTATATGTGCTAACAATTTCCCCCTAACTACTTGTTCTGTTAGCGCTGTTCCACAAATTTGGTATCTTTTGTTTTAAGTTTTATTCAAAATTCTTTCAAATAGATGCTTTGAGTTTTCATTTGACCCATGGTAATATAAAAATAAGTTATTAAGTTTCCAAAATTTTGAGTATTTTCCAAATATCTCTTGGATATTGATTTCTAATTTAAGTCTAGTATGATCATAGAACATACCTTATATTATTTGAATTCTTTTAAATTTATTGTGACTTATTTCATAGCCCAGAATATAGTTTACCTTGTTCAATGTTTTGTGTATACTTGAAAAAAAAAGTATGTATTTTCTTGTATTTGTATGGAGTGTTCTATAAAAATATCAGTAATTTTGGTTGATAGTTTACTTCTATATCCTAACAGATTTTCTGTCAATTATTTAAATAGGCATATTAAAATAAATGACTCGTGGATTTTTATACATTTTTAAATTGAAGTTTTCTCATTTTTGCTTCATAAATTTTGAAGCTCTCTTAAATGCATACATGTTGAAGATTGCTCTGTCCTCTTAACAGTTTGCTGTGAAATTTGTTTTGTAAGATGTTAATCTAGATCTTCCAGCTTTCTTTTGATTAGTGTTAGCATGGTCATCTTTTACGTTCTTTTACTTTTAACCTGTATGTGTTTATATATAAGTGGATTTCTTACAGGTAGCGTGTAGTTGGGACTTGCTTTATAACCAACCTGGCAATCACTATCTTTTAATTTGGATCTTTTGTACCTTTATATTTAATGTAATTGTCAATATAGCTAGTTTATATCTACCACAATGTCTAATGTTTTCTTTTTCTCTCTTCTGTCGTTTGTCTCTTTTTGATTGATTTTCTTCATTGTTTTGGATTGAGGATTTTTATGGTTTCATTTTATATCCTTTATTAGATTATCACTTTTTACCTTTGGTTTTTGTTTTTTCAGTAAATGCATTAGAGTTTAAAGTATATAACTTTAACTAGTTGCAGTCTACATTCAAGTAATATTATAAAAATGAAAATAAATATGTGACTTTAAAAGAACTACAAAATAAATTGAATGAAAACCCAAAGAAAGAATTAAGTTTTAAAAAAATTTAAAAAACAATAATATTGCTAAATGAATCTACAAAACTGGTTATTTTAAAAAATTAATTAAAGAAGTCACTAATTATCATTATCTCCAAAGAAAACTGGAAAAGAAACAAATACGAAAAGAAAAAAGAAGAAATTACCAGAGAGGGAGAGAAATTTTTATAAAATCCTGAGAAACTATTTGCTCAACTCTACTAATTACCTTGAAAACGCCTATGTATTCATTTGCCAGGTTTGCTTTGAAAAATGCCACACAATGGGTTGACTTAAACAAAAATTTCTCCACTCATGATTTTAGAGGCCAGAAGTCCCAAATCAAGGATTCAACAGGACCATGCTTTCCCCAGGGTTGGTAGCATTCTGGTGATGGTAGTCCTCAAAGACATGGCCATGTCCTTGATCTCTGCCTATTGCTTTCTCCCCCTGTTTCCACTTACTTCCAGCTTCTGGCTTTTCTGATGATATCTGAATTCCCTCCCTTAAAAAAGCCTCTGTTACAGGGACTAAGGCCCACTCTCATTCATTTTATCCACACCTAAATAGGATTTTTAAAAAGTTACTTTTCTTCAAATATTTTTTCATTAATTTTTACTATTCCAATTTTTAAAAATATTATTCTATTTTTACTTTTTATTAATTTTTTCTATATTTTATTTCTTATGTATAAAACTATCATAACTATTTCATTTTCTTATTAATTTTATGTGGCCTTTTAAAGGGGTTCAATTTTGAAGAAGTTTTAGATCACACAAGAGTTACAACTGGGAAGCGGGTGTGGCTCAGTGGATAGAGCCCCTGTTTACCATATGGGAGGCCCGGATTCGCATCCCGAGGCCTCCTTGTGAGGGCACGCCGGCCTGAGCGGTGCG
>JAQZBX010088881.1:0-12686 GCA_029593785.1 Cabassous unicinctus
GGCTGATTCCAGCTGTGGGGCAGACAATGCACAAGATGAGTACAGAACATCCTGTTGTACCAGTAATCAAGGAAGCTATGAAAGATTTCTGGAGTTATGTCAAAAGAACATACAGACAACTTGAAGGGGCTCTTCTTAACCAAAGCTGAGATACTCTGAACCTTCAAACACAAATGACTGCAAAGGATTAAAACGTATCAAATATGTGAATAATCCATGAGTTTGTAATGACACTATCGAGCATCTTAAAAAAAATTTTTGCAGTACACATTTAGTTGAGACAAACATTTATCTTGAGTTTCCATATGAACTCTATGAGGGTAACCAAACAGTTGAGTAGAGAATGGCACTTAATAAATGTAGAAGGGTTGATAGAATTAGAATGTCACCATTTTGAAACTCTTAGTGCAATAATGAATCTAGGCAATCATCATCAGTAGCTTAAAAAATCATTAAGTGAAAAACTGATGTGGAACTTTATAATGGATGAATCAGGTGGCAAAACCATAACCCACTAATCAATCTGAGCTTTATGTGCTTCCTTATAATGTCAACACACCGCCTTTGAAAGATTCTTACCAAAATTAGAAATCTGAATCTGCTTAAGCCTCTAGTTCTAGTCCAAGTTCATAGGAAATACAGATAATAAAGGAATAAACTAAAAGACACTACAAGAATGTGTCAGCCAAATTCAGAAGGTGGGAAATTCTGTAGGGCAACTGGTTTACCCAACAAATAAATGAGGTAGGGATCAAATTATTCCACCTTACAAATGAGGGCTCACATATGGAAAGTTAAGTGGCTTGCCCTGGTGTGGGACCAGAACATAAGTTCAGGTCTCCTTTATTTTATTCATGTTTTCCAGTACATTCTGACCAAGCTTAAAGTCAGCTAACTTCCAAATGGTCTATCTGGTTTTTCTGAGTTCTAATGGATATTGAGAGAAAAATGAACTGAGATATACCCTCCATATGAAGTTACTGAAAGGTGGCTTGCCTCAACAGAAAGCAATGAGGCTGATTTTGGAACACAGAAAAATAGCTTTCCTTTTAATTGAGTACTTCATCCTGAAAGGGGGGGCCTCCTTTTCCTCATTGGTGGTCTTACCCTTTTCTTGTGATTGAAGTGTCACATGATTGAAATAAAAAGAGACACTGAGCCTACTCAGGTGATAGCTATGTGATTCTTTGGAACAAATAATATAGACATGAAAGACATCTCTTGCAATGTATGACAGATTTTCAAATTATCTTTCTAAAACTAATTAGCATTCTAGAAAAATTGGGTTTAATCATTAAAGAGGCCATCTGCTTATCTGGGAGCTGTCTTTGAATAGTGCTGGCAACAATCAGAGAGTGCTTCCAGCAGGTACTGCAGTTTCTCTTGATTTCTGAAGGCAAGAGGAAGGGTCCCCCGTGCCCCTCCCCACCCACAACAAATTCAAACATAACGACCCATTCTGGCCCTTGCTATGGTGCTCCTCATTCACTTCAAAGAGGGAAGGGGAAACAAACTTTGGGTAGAAGGTATTTAGAGCTGCCCTTGCATATACTATATATACAGATAGGAGAATTCATGGCTTTGCTTAATGTCTAAAAGATCTGCTTATTCCCTCACATTAAATGGCATCACAGCAGACATTTACAGGCATTTGACCTAAATCACTATGCCTAGACTGTGAGAGGTGTTGTCCTGAGCAGTTTGAACAGTTAAGACTCCTGGAATGGGGGAAGGGATAGCCAAATAGGCTAAAGTCATCTTCAATCAAATATAATTTTTTTCCATCATGTAACTTTGGATTGCTTTGGTGGCTAAACAATGGGACATTCTAATGTCACAGAGGATAATGCCCAGAATTTCAACCTGCTAGTGATGATTAGAACTAAAAAAATAATTATGTGAAAAATATCTATATTCTTCGAGACTGTCTTATGTGAAGTTTAAATGAGTTGAAAACCTTTTGCTAAACTACTCACTGGAAAGAGGTTAAATTTCTATCCACCAACTCCTTGATACTGTCTTGATGCCTCCTTAATAGTTCATTCTGATGAGACACATTCTTACAATTACTGTCATTGGGCTATGCATTTCCAAGCTGATTTACAATTAATTAATCAACCTTTAGAAAAACAAATAGGGTATAAGTGGCCTTTACTGAAATCTTGGTCTTATTTGTCTTGGAGGTGAAGTTGAGAAGTTTGTACCTTATTCTTAGACAAGAAATGTCATTCTAAGAAGGAGAATCATATGACAGGGACTAAATTTTAGGAAACCTCTTCCTGTCTCTTTGCACATCCATGAGTCTCCCTCCCTCCTTTCAGATGAACACTTCATTTCACCGAGGAAAGAGCAGCAACAAGAGAAGATTCTCCTACACTCCTTCCCCAAACTTGCCTGCACCCATTGCATTGGTACCCACCTACTCTGACAGTTCTGCCTTTCCATGTGGAAGACACCGAGACATTATTAGGTCTTGGTTTCCTCTTACGTGCAAGGGGGCATGCATATTACCTGTTCTGTAGGTTTCTTTGAGGATTAAATGAGAGGACATGTAAAACACAGTTCTTGGTACTCAATAGATAGGGGAGAAAAATGAAACAAGAATCTGTTCTAACAGCTTCATCTTCCTGGATGTTTAGATATCCACGAAAGGTGTCCTCCACTCTTTCCCAGTATTTGTTTGCTCAGTTATTTCATAAGCACTCTCCATGAACCCAGTATCGAGTTAAGTGCTTGGCTTATGAGGGTGAAGAGGACAGTTCTCACCTCTGAAAAATTCACAGCCTACTAGGGTAGAAGGGCACCTGAGAACCACAGTGACGACAGCTGCAACAACAAAATGTGTCGTAGGCTCTATAAAGGACCAGGGAACATGGAAACAAGAGTGAATCACTCTGGTTTATAATTTGGATAATGCTTTTCTTTGCATCCATTCCTATTCCACTCTCACACAACAAATTCCTCTAACTGCAGTTTGTAAAATAAACACCCCCTCAAATCTGTGGTAGCTCAGGGAATAAGAAGAGAAGAAGTCCAAGTCCCAATGAAGCAAAATGCCTCCATTTTTCAAGGACTATTATTTCACATGATTATTCTCTCTTTGTTCATAGGGATCTTATCTGCTGAGGGTTTTGAATAGTATGTCGATGAATAAAACTGCCTTCATCTGACAGTTCTCATTAATGATTACAAAGGCGATGGAATGGTTAATAACATCCATCAGCACACAAACACTTATACTCAGTCAAAAGCAAAATTAGGTTTTGAAAACATCAATGATTTGAGGATAGGTAATTCAAGGAATGATCAAAGAAAACATTTCTAGTATATAAAGTGAACCAGCAATTATAATCACTGGTGTCAACTTAGATATACAAGAGTTATATTAAGGCCTGATTCTTTTACTAAAAGGAGCCTTATTTGAAAGGAATTACTAACTCAAAAAAATCCTCATTTAGAGGGCCCATCAACTATACAGTGTGTCTTTCATGATTTTCTTTTGATAATTGGTTATTTTTAAGAAAACTTTTTCCTTTATTTTTAAAGAAGCTTTAGATTACATAAATATTAGAATCTCTAGAGTGCATGGGAATTGCCTAGTGAAGGATGACAGAAAAATACACCAGGCCCTTGATATTAATGGTTGTACTTATGAACCTTGTTCTTGTGAAATTGAAACTTAGCCTCGTAATATATATTGCCTAAGAGTTACCCCCTGAAAACCTCCTTGCTGCTCAAATGTAGTCTCTCTCTAAGCCAAACTCAGCATATAAACTCACTACCTCCCCCCAATGTGAGGAATGACTCCCAGGGATGATCCTCCCTGATGCTGAGGGATTATTAACAAACACCAGTTAGCAATGCATTTGGAAAAAGACCTAGAGAATTGGTTCTAATGGGATAGTTCTGCTCCAGAAATGCCTTGGCCCTGCCAATGGGAACAGTAAGTCTAAATTTCTTAGTCTTTTCAAAATAACAAAAGAAAATGAATCCCTTTGTATGTGTGTGGTTTGCATGTGCATGTGTGTGATGAAAAGTAGAAGTATCTATGACTGTTCTATGCTATATGAAAGGATTCCAATAAATGGTTTGCATTAAGCAATGTCTGCCTGCTCCCAGAAATAAGTGGCATGCATTTGAAGGACATGAATACAGAATTAGTAAAAACAAGGTTTCCAGTTAGAGTTTGCACATTTTCTTGGTCTTGTTTATTCCATATCTTTAAGCTTTTATCTCCTTCATCCCCTTTAATTCTATCACTATGTTTCATTAATATTTTCATATTAAATTTTGCTGTTCTTCATAATAATCCAATAATGATGTTAGGTAATGCTTCCTTAATTCATTCTGAGGTGAGCATAGAAGCCTATAACTTTCACAAATATCATAAAGAGAAATAATGCCTTCCATGGAAACAAGGTTTCACATTGCTACCACAATAGAGGTGGAGAACCCTATTTCTCAGCTCCCTTTCCACATACTCAACCCTTTGAGAGGAGAAATACTGGCTAAGATCCTATCCTTTATGCAAAGTCATGACTCTCTTTTCCAAAACCACAGCCATGGAAGACCTAAATTCTATTTATCCTTTGGAGTGCACCACACGAGGGTTCCATGCAAAAACAGCAAATACCAGGGCACCCGCCATTTCTCAGGGTTTTCACTTGAAACTGCACAAGACCATTCTCCAAACTTTGCATGCAGCCTTGTGAAAGGGGAAGCCTCGGGGCAAGATAAGAATCAGAAATCTCTGCTTGCTATGGAGCACACACTGCCCTTTTCACACAGGCTCCCCATATCCCCCGCAAATGCACAACAGTCAATCCGCTGTTTATTCAAAACCACCTACAGAAGATAATAGACAGTTATAAACTAATTGAGTGCTTCTGTGGCGCTGTCTCCTCATTCATCTTGCTTATTCAATCTAACTCCCTTCGTCTTCCATAAGGCACAGTGTCCCTGCTGCTCAAAACAGTCGCTGGCTGCAAAAAAAGGCCCTGGAACAACAGGAAGCTAATAGTTTAACTGTTCTTTTAAATTTGTTTGACAAAACTGACATTTAGTGCATTATGTCACATTGTCCATAATCTGCAATTTACCCCCGGGTGAGCAGTGGATGCTCATTTTATTTACCTCTCATAGTTAAAGGCGTAATTAATATTCCACTCTATAACAAAGATTAGAGATTTGACAAACATTGCAATTTAAATTCTCCATTATAGCAAACATTAAAATCAAACATCTTCCACACGCCCCATTGCATAAAGGACACGTGTAGCTGTAATTTAACTTTTTAGCTTTTAATACCACAAGCTAATTCTGCTGTCAGTTTAATGAGCTGGAAAACACAAATCTTGCTGCTCTCCGTGTGAGCCCGGGCAGGGAGGGATGAACCGAAGTGTGAGATATCACCCATTTCTTTCAAAACACATTTCTCAATGCACCAAACAAATTGCATCTGTGTAACCTAATAAGTTCAAGGCAATGCCATGGATTCCTGAAACCATTTTAAAGGTTAAAAACACAGGAGCAAAAATATAACATTTCAAGAGAGAAACAAAGAACTCGCTGCGGTATTTTCCCAAGTAAAGGCCTGTCTGGGTAAGTGATATGGAAATACATGAAGATACCGGCCACAGATAACATACCAAACAACCCACACAAATGCGAGTGAGCAAGGTGGTCATGTCATAATTCCCATGCCTGACATGCTTCCGGAACCTAAAAGCAGAACGAGGTGGCCAGCATGCTGTAAGAGTTGTCAAAGCAAAGTTACTGCTCGTCTAATTCAAGTTAATTTTTACTGGCGTCTTAGCTTCATACATTTTATGTGACTGATTAGAATTATTGTTGGGTAGTATACCTTGAGGCAGCTAAAATGACTCATTAAACAAGGAAGCTAGGTGGGAATGATCAGCAACACAACAAATGTGTGTACGGTCGATTGGCTGTCTTTAGAAAGAATGTAGGTGGGATGTTCTTGTTTAAATTCCTCTTTCTCCCCCCTCTCTCCCAATTGGAGCAGGGCAGGAGAAGGGAAGAAGGAAGAAAGGCCTCTAGCATACACAAAACGGTCTGGTTGCTCCCACTCTCTTTCCCAAATACACAGAAACTCGTCTGGCTTCCTCACAAGACTTCATTAGTCACTGCCAACTCCAATCTGCTTCAGTTATTTTACATTCGGCTCCCAGGAGGAAATACTCTCTCCTGCAATTTCAGGCTAAACCAAAGATAAACTGATTCACTTTAGAAAACGACAAGCCAGCATGTCCCAACTTATACTAACATCTCACAACAGAGAGAAAAGTCTGTGTAAATATTATTAACCTTGCCAAGGTATTAAATGAAAGAGATACATATTTCCAAGGCAGAAGGTTTCAAAATGGACTAAGTCAAATGCACTACAGAAAGCTGTTTCCATAGGCTACACAGTTCTACTTAAGTATTATCCACTTCCTTTCATTCAGTCCATGCTAAGGAGTACTCCTAATAAGGCATTTTCAAGAGAGGTGTCTGACTCTCTTTAGCATCTCGTTGCAGCTTTGTTGGTGGAGTTACTTGATTACCTTTAAGGGAAATTAATAGCATGTTGGTCTAGAGTATTTAAAATGAAAACTGTAGCCGGTTCTTTACAAAAAAAGCATTTATTTCTATGAAATTCCTATAGTTTTCCGTAAAATGCTTAAGCACGTCCCATGGGCACAATATGCTATCATATGACTTAGGGATGATTTATAAAGTAGTTGGGCAAAGATTAAGCCAAAACATGCCTGGTATTTAATAAACAAAATTTTGGAAAAGATTAGGCAAGTGAGGAATTTGGCTTTTCAGGAAAAAAAAAAGCAGGAAGAATGAAAACAAGCTATAATAGGTACATTATATTCAAAGTGATTACATTGAATCAAAAGAGAAAATTGTATATTTATGTGTGTGTGTGTGTATAAATATGATCCCACTATAGAAAGAACTAGTAATTCTAACAGAAAGGCTGACTGGCTTTATTTATATACACACATGGAATATGTAAAGACATGAAAAATATGGCTGTAAAAGGTTTAAAAGTCAGGGACATATTTTCAGTTCTTCAGTTCATCTTTCCTATGCTATGAAAACAGAAAAATCCACTCATGGTCTTGAGAAATGAAGTGTGATTACCAGGTGGTAACAGACTAACATTCTCTGACATATTCGCTTTCCTCTGACTGAATTAAAGGAAGAGAAAGATTTCCGGTTCCTTTCAGTAAATGGGATCCTCAGAATAAAGACAATCTCAACAGAACTTGTTTTCTGTACCTGTCAGGATATTATGAGTACTCATAATAGGTTTTAAGAATCTGAACTATAATTTATTGTTACATGCAGATAGGACAGTCTGTGGTCCTAAAAATGAATCATTTATTATTTGATTATAGAGATTAATTAAGACATAATACCACAATTCCCTTTTCAATCACAAATATTCCTTTTGCAAAATTGTAGTGCCCCAGAAAAATCAAGGAGAAACTACAGAGCTCCCGTCTTATTAACACCTTGCATTAGCGTGGTACATTTGTTAGAAGGCAAACACTTTTTAAAAATTATGCTTTCTAGAAAAAAATGTATATATAATATACATTTATAAATAATGTGCATGTATATATGTGTGTGCATGTGTCTGTATTTTATCTAGGTAATACAAAAAAAGCCATTAAATTCATTGAGTAGTATTTTGCCACGTAGAACACTAAACATAAGTTTAGTGCCCATAAATGTAGAGCTCCCCATATCTGAAGGTGCTGGGAAACTTTCAGATACAGAAGATATAAATGTCTGGTCACTCCTGTTGAGAGTAAGTAAAGTGTGAGATTTTGGGTTAGATATATAAAACCATGGTAAAGTTAGAGATGGAACAGAAATAGAGGTTTTTGCAGGAAAACCAATCAACACAAAGGGTGATGAGGGAGAAATCAGGACTGTAAACAGCCTATTCTGTGAGATGGGGAGCCCCTGGCATGAGCTTTAGCACCAAGTTACCATGGACAAAGCTGAAGCTAAATAACCATGGTTACTGGGGACAGGTGGATGGGTTAAATAAAACATGTGGTGTAGATTAAATCAAAGTTTCCTGGAGCCTTTTTCATTCAAAGCAGCTAAGTTATTCTGTATCTCAGGGGACCAGGTAAGAAGAAGGAGTTAGGATTTGAGAGGAGAATAACTCTGAGTCTCAGAATCAAAAAGGCTTTGAATTGTAGGCTTGGGAGTGGTTGAGATGGGAAATTTCATATTGTATAATATATATGTTTCCACCGTTAAAAAAGAGAGGCTAAAGAGATAGTGACAAATTAAATGAAAAACATATTACTGGACTGGATTTAATAACGGAGGAGAAAAGGCCTAAAAGGATCTTCTTGGGGCATATGAAAACCCTGGAATAGAGACTGTAAACTTTTTATCAGTGTGGAGATTCTTGAACTTGATATTGCACTTAAGGTGGTTACAAAAGTTAATATCCTTGTTCTTACACAAGACTCATGGACGTATTAAATGCTAAAGGAGCATGTGGTATACAACCTACACTCAAGTGTTCAGAAAATGGATTGATAAATACACAGACAGATAGATGGATTGAAAGACTGACAGATACACAGAATGATACAGCAAATGTGACAAAGTGTTAAAAGTTGGTGGATCCGGGTTTTGGTTGGGGGTATGCTGGAGTTCTCTGTGTTGGTTTTGCATTATTTTTGTAACTGTCTTGTAATTTCGAAATTATTTCAAAATAAGAAGTTTTGAAAAAAAAACAGTTATGCTTTGAATAATTGTCTGTAATGCCAGACACATGGGAAAGCGGCTCTAAATATGCATATTTCTAGGAATAAAGAAAAATGCCTTTACAACTATCTTCATGAAATTTGGGGGATGGAGGATCTTTAAGTTTCTTGCAAGCAAGAGATGGTAAATGACAATTAATTGCATAATCCTCATGATCACTACTTTAAAATATGTTTACACAGCTGATGGCCCTTTTACATGGTGCTTCATCTTTATTGTATTACGAAATGGTGATATAACAATTAGCACTGTTACAGTCACCTCTTCCCAATCTTGATCCTCAGTCATGAATTTTCCTAATACATGATTTTTCAGAAACTCAGTTATGGAGGTAGACAAGGTATAACTTGCAAATTTCTTCTTATTCGCTAGAGGTAATGAGGTGTCAAAATGGTGATTGTCAAAGAAAAATAAGCTTTGTTCTATGGTAAAATAGATTTACATCATTAGCAAGGATGTTCTGAATTTCACATGAGAAACACAAACTGTTGAAAGCTCAGAGCCTGAATTTAAAAGTTCAAAGAGACAGGGTCATTGTGGATAAGAAAAAAAAATCCATCAATTGATAAAGAAAATACAGAAAGTGAGACAATATGCAAAATTATCATAATGCAATCTGCATTTTTTTGCCATCATAGGTAATAACCAAACGTCTTAACAATTTAATAATGAAATTGGAAACATTCAAAGCTGTGGTTTAGAAACTGCTATCTAACATAATTGTGGATTAATACTACCACTGTTGAGTTACAAATACATAACCCAACGGAAGCAGATCCTTTTGTAAAGGAATCCAGGGCATATCATTTACTCCACTTGCCACAGTAAGACCTTCTGCATCTCGCAGAGCTTCTGTAAGCCCTTTCAGGAAAGATGGGGACCTAGAGGACTCCAGCTTTTGTTGGACCAACGGTCACATCCCAAAGCCCTCTATGGCTGGGCCAGGTATTTTAATCGTTAGAGAATTTATAGGGGGATCATAACGCATGATATGACTCATCTCCATCTCCCAGTTTATCCCAGCCACTTCTCAGACAGCCGGCTGCCTGGATTCTAGAACTTTGTTATTGGAGAAATAGTAAAAGGATGCTCACGAGAAGTCCATTTATGATATTGCCCTTCCAGAGGACGGGCATAGAATGTGTGAGTCATGAATGCTAGATGAACATGAATATGGTCTTCTAGAAGAGTTCATGTTGAACACCAGCCTTGCAGATATTAAAGCTTGCTGGACGCTTACGGGATGTGTGTGCCATGTTTGGGGCACCAACCATCAGTGAGACATGTTGGCTTTCTTGATTTTGGGGCAAAAGGTGACCTTGGTTAAAATTACTGCCTGTAGCAAGAGCCTCAACCTTTTTTTTTTCTTCTTTGACACCTTGCAGGGTAGGGCCATATGTTTACATAGGTTACAATGGCAATCTTTGTTCTCTCAAGGTAGAAGAGTGAAGAATGTCTTACTTTTGTAGCATTTCGGATTTCCAGAAAAAAGGAAGTAGGGTTTGAAAAAGCTCCCAAGGTGATTCTGACATTGCCCAGACAGAGACAAAACCAAGTTTTAATACTGGATGTTCTGGATGCACAGCCTTCTCCATTTCTTGGTATGGGAGTGAACCCTTGACCGATTTCCTCTCATTCTCTCTTCATGCCTTTCAACTAATCCAACAACAAGGTCTTGGCTCTATGTCCCAAACCTCCCCAAATCCACCGCTTCTCTCCATCTCCACTTCTACTACCCTAATCCAAGCCACTGCCACCTTCCCTCTGTCTAGTGTAGCAGCCTCCCAACTTCTCCCCACCCAGAATCCATTTTCCCCAACACACAGAATTAGCTTCTAAGGAGGTAGAGTATTTCTGGCCATTTTCTTGCCTCAAACACTCTAGTGGTTTCCAGACTATAGAATGGAGTCCAAATTCTTCACTGTGGCTTAGCAAGCCCTGCAATCTACCTCTTGTCAGCTTTCAGATCTCATCTCCAACCATTTGTCATTTACTATGCTCAGGATACACTGACTTTTTCTTTCTCCTTGAATCCTTTCTTCCTTTCCAGTGACCCTGCACTATATTTCCCCTTCTTCATGGGCTGAAATCTCATCACTTAAATCTTGGCTTAAATGCCAGATCCTCAATGAAGCCTCCCCTGATTACCCAACCATCTGTCATTCTCCATGATATATTGTTCATAGATCATCCCATTTAAATCTTCTGCACAGCACATACTACTATCCTCTATTTCTTTTACCCATTCATTTGCTTTTGATTTGTCTTCCTTAGCTGGAGGGTAGTCCCAGTCCCTGTCACAGTGTAGGCATTCAACAAGGATTAGTTGAATAAATGGCTGAATGGGAAAGGTGCTGCTCTGACAGCTCTTTCCCTGTTTATTTCCTCTAATCTGTCCATCCTATTCTTTACCATTCACATCAACATAGTGTTTCAAAACAATTGTGTCAAACAGTCCACTTTTAGAGAATGTGCTCAAAGACAGCAAGTGCTTTTTCTGCTGCCTACTAGAGATGCCTCTGCCCCCAGGAGGTGTGTTCAGCTCCCATTACCAAATAAAACTTCTCTGGTCCTTCGAGGTTTTGATAGGTGGGCTCTCTTTAGGTTTATAATTAGTCAGGAGTAGTGCTGACAGCAATCTAGTCTCATCTTGGGTGTGAGCTTTTCAGCTCACTGCGTGAGCTGGAGGACACGCTCACGTTTTTATTACACTCTGTAGCCTGTTGAGTTTTATGATGCTGAATGCCTTACCATGTTAAGTCTGAGTGTTACTGATGAAACATTTAAGAGAACCTTTAAATGCAAACATTATCCTCAAAGAACATACTTAGCATCGGTGACCTCCTTGTGACGATTTATCTATGTGATTAAACATTCAAAACCAAAAGATTTCAAACCCAATGTTGAAATGTTCATGCTTCACAGCCAAGAGGACAGGGTGCCATATCATACTAAGCTCCATCACACTGCTTTACTCTTGGTGTAGGACATTTGCAAGGAAGCCAGACTGAATGTACTAGAACTTGAGATTCATATTTTCAAGTTAACCTTATGGAGCATTGGTAGACAGAATAATACGAAGGCCAGAAGATGAGCGATTGGCCTAAAAGTGGTCAGGAAAAATGTCCAAGAGGTCAAAAGAAGACAGTTGGAATGAAAGTGGTTTGAGTGTAGTGGTGGTGATGGAGGGCAGTGGGAAAAGAGAAACAATGTGTTTTTGTTCTGCACGTATAGATGTACATAATAATTAACAAATTAGATATCTGTACACCAGGGAGTTGACAAAGAAGCATTACATTTGTAATTAAAAATATAATAACTACTGTTCATAATCCTCATTAGTGGAGACAGTAGTTTTCTCGGTTTGTTGGTAAATGTGAAACTGTAGACCACACATTTATTGTCATCCTTGGGGTTCACACTTGCACATATTTTTCCATATATATGCCCACTGCTGACCTGTCCGTCTGTCATTCCATTCATCCCTCAGCACTTCCTCCCTGGAGCCTTTCCTGCCCTTCTCCTTCCACTGGCATAGGTCCCTCCTCTGGGCTTCCATTACCTCTTGCATGTTCTTTTGTAGCCCTGACCTCTTTAGTTTTATGGGCCTTTTCTTCATTATATGGTAACTTGTTTGAGAAGATGGCTTCATTCGACAGAGGTCTTTTCATCTTCCCATGTCCTCACTCCTCTTTTTACCCAGCTAAACCCCCATGTCCAGACATGACAATGGCTCCTTCACAGGACCCTTCGATCCCTAGCTCCTACCTTACCTGCATCAGGTCCACCTCTGCACGACTCTGGGCTTGCCTCCAGGCAGACATGCAGATGGACAAGGCTGGACAAACGTCCACAGCTGTGCTGATGACAGTCGT
>JAQZBX010088882.1:0-12699 GCA_029593785.1 Cabassous unicinctus
TTTTTTTTTTTTTTTTTTTTTTTATCATGAGAGGGTGTTGGATTATGTCACATGCATTTTCTGTGTCTATGGAGATGATCAGGTACATTTTCTGTTTTATTCCATTAATAAATTACATTGATTGATTTTCATTTGTTGAACCAACCTTGCATTCCTGGAATAAATCTCACTTGTTCATGTTGTATAATGCTTATGTTTCTGGATTCAGTGTGCTGGCATTTTGTTGAGAATTTTCATGTTTATATTCATAAGAATATTGGTCTATAGTTATCCTTTATTGTGGTGTTTTTCCCAATTTTGGTATGAGGGCAATATTGGTCTCATAGAATGAGTTAGGAAGGGCTACCTCGACTTTTTGGAATAATTTGTGATGGACTAGTATTAATTTTCTTTAAATGTTTGCTAGAACTCACAGGGAAGCCATTTGGTTTGGGCCTTTCTTTATAGGAAGTTTTGATTACTAATTCAATCTCTTTACGTGATATATGTATATTTACATTAGTTTTCGTGAGTCAGTTTCAGTAGCGTGTCTTTCTAGGAGTTTTTTCATTTCATCTAGGTTATCTAATTTGTTGGTATGTTACAGTTGTTTATAGTGTTCCCTTATTTAAACCTTTTTTTTATTTCTTTAAGGTTGATAGTAAAGTTCTCTCTTTCATTCCAGATTTTAGTAATCTGAGCCTTCTCTCTTTTATTCTTGGTCAGGTTAGCAAGAAATTTGTAAATATGATTGATGTTTTCTTTCACTGATTCTATCAATTTTCGATTTGCTATTTAATTTGTCTCTGCTCTAATCTGTGATTTTCATCCATCTTGCTTTGGGTTTATTTTCTTTTTCTTTTTTCTAGTTTCAGAAGGGGGAGGTTAGGTTATTGATTTGAGATCTGTTTCCTTTTCTAATATAGTCATTTACAACTTTAAATATCCACTTAAGCTGTTTAACCTGTTTACTGTGTCATATAAGTTTTGGTATGTTGTGTTTTTGTTTTCCTTCATCTCAAAGTATTTTCTAATGTCCTTTGTCTTTGTTCTTTGATCCATAAAAAGTGTGTTGTTTAATTTCTACACATTTGTGAATCTCCCAAATTTCCTTCTATTTTATATCATTCCATTATAGTTGTAAAACACAAATTGTATGAATGCAATCTTTTAAAAAATATTGAGATTTGCTTTATGGCCTAACATACATGATGTATCCTGAAGAAAATTCAATGGGCACTTGAAAAAAAAAAAGCATATCCTGCTGCTGTTTGGTTATCTATAGATGTTTGTTGGGTCTAGTAGGTTTCCACTGTTATTAACTCTTAATATTTCTTTATTGGTCTCTTTCTAACTGTTCTATTGATTATTGTTAATTTGTCTATTTCTACCTTCAATTCTGTTTTTTTACCATGTATTTTGGAGCTCATTTTTAATTACATATGTATTTATAATATCTTTATTATATAATGACTATTTTATCACAAAATATCCTTTTTTGTCTCTAGTAACATGATGTTTAAAATTTTTTATTTCTGCTTTCTGGGGTGTGGTAGAAGGTAGGATGAACTATGGCAGGAAACCATTTTTTATGTATAAAACTTTCAGTGATAGTTGACTTTAAAATATATCACTTTGATAATAATAAGTAAATAAACGAGTAAACATTTATAGAATGAATAAAGAAAAAATCTTCATAAATCTTTCACATATTTTATTGGAAAACACTTGGCCTGGTTAATCCCTCTATAGATCTCAGTTCAAAGGTCATTTCCAAAAGGAAGCCTCTCGAAGCTTCCAGATCAAGCTCAGGCTATGCTTCACACCAATATGGACTGTGGACTTTTATTTGATAGCTTTTATCTGGGTAATTTTTTGATTACTGCTATCGCTACAACTAGGTTGTAAGTTCCACTAGGGCAGGAACCATATCTGCTTTGTTCATTACTCATCCTCACTACCTACACCTCATCTCATGTAGTACAATCTTAAAAATGTGCTGAATGAATTACTGCCCTTTATTCTAAACATGGATAGCTAAAGTCTGGTTCCATGGCTTTATTACCCCTATAGAAATCCATAGTTAAAAACACTTTCCAGAGATCCAGATGCTGAGTTCCTAACTGCCTGCTGAAAATCTCCCCAATGGAGTTTCATGAGGAACCTAAAGCCCATTGTTTTCCTCCATAAATGTGTTTCTACTTTGTTCCCTTTACCATTTTATCTCATCATCTATTGAGGTTAGAAACTTGGGAACATTTATTTAACTCTTACTTTATTGTTAGTTTCCATTATCTATTTTGAGTAAGCCATTCTACTTCCTACTGCGTCAATATCAATTTAATTTCTATCCTCTGCTAAAGAGTCATTCCTAACTCAAATGCTGCAGTAAACTTAGGAACAATGTCTAAATTTATGTCTAAATTTATGTCTAAATTTCTTAGAATGGCACTTTTAGTTTTCCATCAAAAATTTTTTTAAGAGAGTATTGACATTTATTGATTTATTTTTTGCAGGTACCAGGGATTGAACCCAGGACCTTGTACATGGGAAAGAGATGCTCAACCACTGAGCTACATCCACTCTCCTCCATCAATTCTTTTTAAATCCAGTTGTTTCCGGTCATACTCCCTTGCATACCATGCAATAGTTACTTTGGACATCAATTAATACTGACCCCTGAATATGCTTTGCACCTCTAAGCATAAACACCCATTTTCACCATCTCGAATGGTTAAAGCTTATAGAAGCCCAACTCAAATGCACATCACTTATGAATTTCAAGATCCTCAAGGTAAGTTTAATGTCTTCTATGTTCTTTCGAACCACTTTGTATCACAATTATAACATAAGTAATATTTGGTGTAACAACATTTACATATCATGCATAAATGATGACCTACTTGTAGACAAGGACAATAAATTTCTTCTAATTTTTTATTTTAACCTCAGGTATCACCATGCCTAGAACTTAGCGGTCAGAATGGGACTTGAAATTACCTCATAAAAACTGGTGTGTTCCTCAAGCCTTGGGAAGACATAATGTTCACTCTATTGATAATGATGAATAGGTGAAAAGCAACAGATCTAGCTATTTGTGATTGCTCATATATAGAACATAGAATAGAATTTTATAAAAATTGACGAGTCATCCAAACTTGGATATTGTAGTTATATTGCACTGAAATAGCAAACTCACCATATAGTACTTGTTTAATTAAATCATGACTTTGTTATGCACACAGAGGTGTCTTTTTAAAATAAAATATGCATGCACTTTCTTTTACAAATCCATGTTTATCTTCTTCCTGTATTTATAACTATAATTAATGGAAATACAAGATTAAAAATGCAAGTAGAGCAAAGCATATTTAACTATTAACATTTTGCTTTTATTTTTTCAGAAAGTTTCTATGCATATGTAAATCTCCACAAGTGTGCATATGCATAAGTGTGTGTTCAGTTAATATGGAACATGTAATAAATTTTAAAAAATTTAAAAACTACATAATAGCATTATATCACCTGACTACATTCACCTATTGCTTTGCAGACCGTACATATCTCTGTGTTAGAAGCTTGTCTGATTGCATATCTTTGATTCTGCCTTAGCAACTCTATGACACTTCCCCAAGCTCACTCTGCTTCTTTTCAGTCCTATTAGTACTGTCTGTATGCAACTTAACTTTGCATCATTCTTTCATGAAACAAAGGTTTACTGAAGATTTATTATATAACAGACAAAATCTTGGAATACAAAAGTAATATACCAGAGTCTTCCTCTCAGAACTTACATTCTAATAATAGAGAAGGCTGATAAGAAATCAATCAATCAATCAGAGGTAAGAGCTCAAGAATGACTGGAAGGAAATATCATTTAGCGTATGTTTCAGAGGAGGCCTTCCTGATGAGATGATTCATGAGCTGAGCAGCTTTATTATTGAAGTTATGGAGCCAGCCAGGTGGACAATGTGGTCTAGACTGAGGATATAGTAAAAGCAGTGTTCTCAGGGTGGGAGAATAATTGGTGTGTTTGAGAAACATTTGGCAGGAGTGTAGTGATGGAAGGCTTGGGACTTAAGCTGGAAGGGGTTTCTATTTTTGAGATTTCTAAATTAGGTGGAAGGCAAACCCTAAACTAGGGATAAGAAGTGCCTCAATCTTCCTAAGACTAGCTTTTCAGAGAGATTTTTACATTTCTAGATATGCTTGAGGGTCATCCCAACATTTATAGGCAATAAGGCCCTTTGCACATGTAAAAATTGCCGATGTTTCCCCAAGCTAAAGATGAGATGTGTTTATGCCATATTTATGTAAGGTATGGCACTATGTTTTATTTTATTTCTTGTAAATTGTCTAAAACTTAAGCAGACCAACCTAGTATCAGCTGCTTGTTAGGAATTAAGAGAAGTGGTGTGAGTTCCAGGTTGGACTTAATGCTGAGACAGCAAGAGAGCCACCCCTTATTCCCAAACCCAGACAAGTGAGGAGGTGGACCCAGTCACTAGGGAAATAGTGAGGACCTCACCATCCAGGGTTTCCTGTCAATGGGGAGATTCTTCTTACTCTACCAATGAAAATGATATGAATTTTATTTTACTGAAAATACTAGCAGGTTTTCTTGCTTTCACAGCTTTGTAGCCAACCTTATGATCTGGTTTTTATTGATTAAATGGATTGTCCACTTAGTCCCAGCTCTGAAAAGCAGGATATTGCTAAAGTCGAGAGTTGGAAATTAGAGCCTCAAGCTGGGAGATCTTTAAATTTTTATTTTCTATTTAATGACAACTTCAGGTAAGTGACGCCTCATTACTAACGCTGTTCTTAAATATATCCATGTGCTAATTATTTTCATAAAACAAAATCTATATCCTCCATGTTAGTAAGCAACGGAGAATCTCAGTGTTGACAGAAATAAGATTCAAAAGGGCAGTCACCTCTCCTCCTTCTCAGGAAGCTCTTAGAAAAGACAACCCTCCTGAGTCAACACATTCAAAATATGCTAATCCAAAGAGGGTTTATTTTAAAAGGGACCATTTACAAAGTGGTAAATTTAGGGGCTCCCTAAATGACAAAGAAACAACTGTAGGCTCAGTAGATCCTCTGTTATCACCCCAGGTCTGAAGAGGCAAATGGAGGGAGGTGTTATGTGGTAGATTGAATTATGTACCCAAATTCAGACATGTTCTCAACCTTAATCTTCATTCCTGTGGGTGTGAACCCATTGTAAATAGAATCGCCTGAAGATGTAATTTTTAGTTAAGGTGCCTGCATTTAATCTGGATTACTGGAGGCTTCATATAGAGGACTAGGAAGCCACAGAGGGAAGGAGGAGAGGACTTCGCCATGTGACATGAGGCAGGGATTCAAGCCTGGGAACCCCAAGGATAGCAGTAAGCCAGCACTGAAACACTGCTGGCCTCGGGAAGAAGCAAGCCTTCTAGCCCCTGAGACCATGAGACAATATATTCTTCTTTTTAAGCCAAGGCCAGTTTGTGGTATTTGTGATAGCAGCTCTCGAACACTACAACCCGCTGTTAGAACCCACAAGGTCAGAGTCCCATAGGGTCCGAAACATTGAGAGGAAGAGTGAACTTTAGTGTAAGGACCAGGGACACAACCTTGTAGAGAGGGGGCTAGAGGAATAAAGCTCTGACTTGACTCTCTTCCCTCCTTCTAATATCCTATAGGGATACCCCTATGGCTAAACTCAATAGGAATCCAGAGGGTGTGGGAACAGTGAACAGCGAGCAAGATAGAAGGATAGAAAATTAACCTGGAGAGACAAATGGAAACTATCAGGCATATTTTCTTATCTCTAGCTAAGCAATGGAATTTGTCCCAGGGGGATTACTATAAGTACACTATTCACAAATAACTTCCATTTCCTTATCGTTGATGCAGACAGCATGAGAGACATGTTCATGACTTCTGCAGTCTTCTGAAGGATGACAGGCTTTCCATCCAGGGGGTATGTTACTCTTTCTTTGGGGAGGAGACATGAGGAGGAGGTGGGCAGAGAGAGATTGGAAATATTTCTTCAAATGGTCCCCCAATTCAAAGGAGGGGTGGGGTCTTCCTATCAATGGGCCCAAAGAAGGAATTTAGAGAGAGGAGCATCTTTCTACTTACTGTGCCCACAAGTGTTGGTATCTGAAGTTACTAATTTCCTAAGACAAAACTGGCCAAGCACACTTATCACACTAATAATACCAAGACTCATTTGTCATTTTAAAGGAATGCCTACGGTTAATATTGGACATATATTTGCTTCCTTCCTGGGAAGAGGATTCTCAGCCTGACCTTAGGACATTCTTTACGGATTTGCAAAGTGAAGCCCTAAATGAAAAGATGAGTCTTTTCTGTTCTTTCTAAAGGTCACCATGCTGAAGTTCATAGTAACCTTTAATTTGTGAGTCCCCAGATACCAGAAACACCCATGTAATATAAACTGAGATTTTTCTTTATTTTGTTATCTTGTGTTAATCAATAAGGTCCACATTTCCAAATACACATATATTTAAAAATCAAAAGTAGTATATGTATATGTTGTGGATAATTCAAGAAAATTACTCCTGAAAATTTTAACTTTAATTTTTCTGAACTAAAATAAAGTTTTAAAAAAACACTTCAAGTAAGATTCTGTATCAGTCAAAAATCTAGGATGGAAAAAATGACTTCTTTGACTTTTTATACTGAATATCCCAGATGACAGCACAATACTGTAATATATATTTTATTTGTTTATACTTCCCTTAGAAATAGAATATATTATGTAGTATATTCTGTAATTGTATTACAGTATTGTTAAGCAGATTGACATAATTTAATTTATACCACAGATTACACAGATGGTGGTACAATTGCTAAACAATAAAAAAGTTAATGCCAAAAACAGAAGTGTGTTGATTTTAAATGGTTATCAAAAATGCTATAAACAAAATCCAATGTCAAACAGCAAGCAGACAAAAATATCTACAACAAACATGACTTTAAATGTATTTTCATATTTTAAGAGAGCTTACCAACCAATCAGAAAAATTAAAAAGTATCCAAGTTAAAAAAATGAAGAATTTTCAAAAGATTTTAATACCAAAATTATAAATCAAAGTTGCCTACATCTCTCAACTTTCATTCTAATCTTTGTCATCCAAATTTTTCTATTTAATTCATTACCTACATAGCAGTCAAAGTGATCTTCCTAAAAATATTAATTTGGTCATTCTCCTTCTCTCAACTGAAAACTTTCAATTACTTACCATTATCCTTAGAGCAAAATCAAACTACCAAGGCATGTTTAAAATACTCTTCATGAGACTGGTTCTATAGACTGCTCGGATTTCTTCTTATGCTATTCTTCTTTGCTTGCTTTGCTCTACTAAAATCAGTCTCCTTCATGTTCAGTGAACATTCCTAGCTTGTTTTCATCTTAGTCTCATTCACTCTCTTTGAATGCTATTCCCTAAGAATGGCCCATGACTCAATCTCTGACTTAATTCTGGTCCCTGCTTAAATATACCATGTTCTTTCATATCACCTGTCCTTGGCATATGCAGTTAAATCTTCTTTAAATGCTCTTTCTGCCTCTTCTCAAATATATGGCTATTTATTATTCTTCTCCAATTATATGTCACATTTATAGAAACATCCTTCATAACCTTGTGTCTAAAGGGTACTCCCAATTTCTGGTTTTTAAATAATGGCTGCCCACTCCTCCACTCAGAAATTGTAGCAAATCCAACAGTAATTGAGAAAATAGAACATCATTTCCATCTTCTGTGGTAAATAAAATTCTAAGAGGGCCTCAAGATCCCTAACCACTGATATACACACCCTGTATACTTCCCTTCCCTTGCGTATCAGGGGGGAGGATATGAGAATATGATGGAATATCACTCTCATGATTATCTGACTAATCAGTTAACTTTGAGTTAATCAAATGGAAGATTATCCTAGATGAGTCTGACCTAATCAGTTGACCTCTCTAAAAATTGGTGAAGTATTAGAGGGCAAAGGAAACCACCAAGATGTGCGGAGGGCAATATGGCAAAGAACAATGGGTGGTGTCTATTCGCTGAGGGCCTCAGTTCTACAAATGCAAGGAAATTAATTCTTCCAATAACCAGTAAGGTTGGAGAGGACCCTGAACCTTATATGAGATTGGAGCCCTAGCTAGTATCTTGGTTTTAGCCTTTTGAGACCCTGAGCAGAGAACCCAGTACAGTTGTACCTGGAATGCTGAGCTACAGAACTGAGAGGTAGTAAATGTATACTGTTTTAAGCTGCTAAGTCTATGGTAATAAGTTATACAGCAATAGAAAATTAATACAATCTGTGTGAATGATATTATATTATAAAGTGCTACCAAATTCAGTGGAAGTCAAACAAAGGTATATACAAATGCCAGGAGAGAAGCCTACAACCACATAATCTCATAAAAAAGTCATAGTTCCCTCTACTCCAAAATATATGAAACAAACTTAGGGAAAAAATTCAACAACCCATGATTTTAATAATGAGAACTGGTTTCACAGGCTGACATTTGATATTTCCAAGGACCTATTTTTCCCCCAAGGACAATTAGCAAAAGCAGATCTAAATAATCCCTTACACTGGTCTTATATATTTGATGTAATCAAATAAAGAAGAAAAATTGAGTTGTGAGTAGCCTGGCAGTTGCTCATCTTTACTGGTTTAGGATGAAATAAAGGCTATTTCACCCACATATATTCTTCTATCATTTGGAATTTCAGCAAGAACCAGGGAAAATTCTGGCTAACCAAGAATATGACCCTAGTCTTTTCCATGAAACTATTTGATCCAGGAATAAAGAGGTCACCACAGTAAATAAATAATGATAAAAAACAAACTAGCAAAAATGAGCTAACTATAGAACGAGTATATATCTATACAAAAATACAGTTTACAAAGAAGGAAGGAAAAAGAAAATAAAATGCATATGACCTTTGGGAAAGGCTTCATCTGCCATTTATCATGAAAATTATGATACAGAAATACTTCTATAGAATAAGAGCGCAAAATAGATTTCAGAGACAATAATAGTAAAATAATGTTAGCTAAAACCTTAACAAACAGATCTCAAAAAAGAAACAAAATAAATATGAAATAAATTAGAGCTTCCACTTTTTCTTAGGATGTAGAAAGCCAAAGGGAAAATCACTGCAGCCAAATAATAAAAAAGTCAGGTAAGATGTAAAATCTTAATTTTCTGGATCCAATTAGAAACTTGAGCAAATAGATTAAATCAGGAGAACTGAATTACAAAGAGTGACATGCCTCCTGAAAAGAAAAATGACTCAGGAATAGTTTCACATTTTTCAGAATTCAGGAGGAAGATGTGTCTGTCCTAAAAGAATAGAAGAGTGTGGGAGGGGGAGCACATGGGGTATATGGGAATCTCCTATATTTTTTATATAACATTCATGTAATCTAAAGCTCCTTTAAAAATAAAAATATATTTTTTAAAAAAGAAAACAGCAAAACATTAATGATTTCTTAAAGCCCTAGTATGTATCAGGAGTAGCAGTTGTGGATCTCTAGGAGCCTTCATCACAAGGAAAACCTTAATGTATTTACCAGCTCTTTTGGGCTTCCATTGGACACAGAAAGATTGGGTGGCAGAGAAGAGATACCAGAGGGATCCTCCTTTGGTGATACATGAAATTAAACTCTGTGTGGTTTCAAGACTACAATCAAAAGAAATAAAAGCCAGAAGCCACTGGGAGAGCAGCAGGAGACCGTGAGTCTAGGCAAAAATCTGAACTTGGGAAAGATAGAAGCAAAAACAATCCTCCAATGGGGAAGGAAAGGAAAACCACTCAGAATCCTGTATTGATTATTACCATTAGGGAATGATCAAGAAGTTCACCCCTGGCCCAAGATCTTTGCCCAGAGGATACAAGGTACAACCAGGCTTCCAAAGACCCAGCCTAAGATTGAGGCTGAAGCAGAAGAATTGAGAACACTTCCCCTCCTTCCCCAACTATGAGCCTCACGTGAAGTTGCCAGTAAGAACAGCCTCTTCCTGGATTAGAGGACCATCTTGGAGATAGCACTCCTTTTGGTTATTGGACTGTATAAGCTCCTAAAAGCTAAGGGTGAAAAAAAGGAACAATGAAGAAAAAAACCCAGTACCCCAGGTCCCATTTAAACACAAGGTAGCAGCAGCCCATTTTGGGAGCAATTGTAGCATCAAGAAAAGACAAACCCAACTTAACTACTGCCATTGACACAACAACGCATACTAACAAGCTGACAGAAGAGGCATACCCATTTCTAGGTGTAAAGTGCATTTACCTCAGCCTCTACTATTCTTTCTGCATGATATCCAGAATTCAATAAAAAGTTACAAGTCCTACAAAAAGCAGAGGAAAAAGTGGCCCATTGTCAAGACATAAAGCAGTTAACAGAATCAGACACAGGGAAGACCCAGATGTTGTAACATTCAGACAGTGACTTAAACAAATCAAATTATCGAATGGGAAAGAGAGACAACACCAAAACATCTGGAAAAAGGAAAAATATAATTCAGAGACAACAAATGCCAGAAGTTAAACATATCATGGATGAAGAACTTTTTAACAGGCTTTTCATCAGCATGGGCCCAGCAGAGAAAATAATGATGAACTGAAGATAAATGGAAACTATACAAACTGAAGCACAAAGATCCAATAAATAAATAAATAGATAAAGGAGTGGGGAAGAATAAAATAAACAAAACAGAAAATTCAAGAGCTTTGGGAAGTATCAAGTGGTCTAACATGCATATAATTGAAATCTCAGAAAAAGAGAGAACAAAATGGAAAAATGTTGAAGGTAACAGGATTTTCTATAATTACTGAAAGACAAGTTACAAATGTAAAAAGCTCAGAGAAACTAATGAAGGAAAAATACAAGTAAAAACACACTTAGGGACATCTTAGTAGAACTGTTGAAAAGCAAAGAAATAGAAAATCTTGAAATTTTCCAAATGAAACAGAATCAAGAAGGAAAACATGTAATAAAGACATCAGATTTCTCATCAGAAACTGTGGAAGCCAAGATACAATAGTAAAATCTTTGATGTATTGAGAAAAGGGAAAAAAAAAAAATTAAACATGTTAACTGAAAATTCTACATCAGGCAAAAAATATTTCAAAAAAGAAAGGAAAATTAAAGACTTTCTAAGACAAACAAGAGCTCATAGAATTCATTACCAGTACACCTGCAAGAAAAGAAATGATGAAGAAAGACCTTTAGGTGAAGGGGTACAATAACAAATGGTTTCACAAAGAAATGAAAAGTGCCAGAAGTGAATAAAATGTGGCATATGAAAGAGTACATGTTTCATTCTCTTTAATATCTTAAAAAGGAAATTGATTATATAACAATGAATGTTGGTTTTATAAAATATGTAGACTATATAGCAACAAAAGCACAAAATATGGGCAAGATTACATAAAAGTGCAATGACATAAGATCTTTACACTATATGAGAAATATATATAACTATATAGAGAGTAGACTGTAAAAATTTTAATATGTGTACTGTAAATCCTAATAAAAACACTTAAATGAAAAATAAGAAGTGAACTAATAGTGCAGATAAAATGGAATCATAAAAAATACAATCCAAAAGTAGGCAGAAAAATAGGAAAAGAAGCAAACAACAGAATTAAAGAAAAATTGCAAGGCATCTGACCATATTAAAAATGTATTAAACGTAGTTTGATTAAACACATATATTATACAGCAGAGACTGTCAGATTGGATAAAAAAAGAAATATCAATCTATATGCCCTTTACCAAAAAAAAAAAAAAGCCATTTAAATTTAAACACATAAATAGGATAAAAGCAAAAGAGTAGAAAATGTATATTAAATAAACACTAGTCATAAGATGAAGTGGCTATATTAATATAAGAAGAAGTAGACTTTAGGCCAAGGCATAATAACAGGGTTAAAAAGAGATAGAACAAAATGATAATGGGGTCAATTTTACAAAATGCCAAAAAATATCCTAATACATGTACCTGTTTCCAAAAAAATAAAATTTAATAGAAAAATACAAAGTCCACAATTATACTTAGACATCAACATTCGTCTCTCAAGTATATATCAAACAACTAGAGAGAAAATCAGGAAAGGTATAACAAATATGAATAGCATATGCAACCCATTTTACATAATTGATATTTATAGGACAACTCTACCCAACAACAGCAGAATACACATTTTTTTTTCCATGTTCTTACCAACATTCAACAAGATAGATCGTATTCTGGGCCAACCAGCAAGTCTCATATAATTCAAACTAATTTAAATAAAACAAATTATATTCCCTAAAATAAATTAGAAATCAATAAAAATGATGTGTGTGTATATATATATATATATATATATATGGAAAATCCCTATTTAGAAATTAAACCATATTTTTCCTAATGTCTCATAGATAAAAAAGAAAAAAATCAATACATTGTACAGTATTTTAAATTAAAATTAAAATCACCTTTCAAAAGTGGTGATATGCAATTAAAGTATTGCTTAGAGGGGAAATTTATAGCAGTAAATAAACAAAATCTAAAAAGAGTACTCTAAGCATCCACCTTAAGAAAATAGGAGAAAAGACAAATGTTAAAGAAGCAGAAGGAAATAAATAATAAATAGCAGAAATTAAAGAAATCAAAAACAGGAAAGGGGAAGCGGGTGTGGCTCAATC
>JAQZBX010088883.1:0-12696 GCA_029593785.1 Cabassous unicinctus
CTGCACCCCGAGCGGCCCCTGGGGGCTGCCCCGCTCCATCCCGAGCGCGGCCCGGCGGGGGGCTGCCCCGCTGCACCCCGAGCGGCCCCTGGGGGCTGCCCCGCTCCATCCCGAGCGCGGCCCTGCGGAGGGCTGCCCAGCTCCACCCCGAGGGCGGCCCGGGGCCCCCTTCCGCGGTCAGGACTCGGCTGGGGACGGCTCTGGCCGGGGCCCCCGGGCCGCGTCTTTCCGCCTGGGACGTGCCCCTCGCGCGGGCGGAGCTCGCCCCGGCCGCCCCCGCTCCCGGGCCCCCGCCGGCCCCCTGCCCTCCTTGGCCACTCACCCGGCGGCGGCCGCGCCCAGGGGTCCTTCCTGCGGCTCTGGTCGGAGAGGAAGCGGCGCCCCTCTGCAAGGGCGAGACCGGGCTCAGGGCGACCCGGGTCAGATCCGCCGGGCCGGGGGTGGCGGGCGGCTCCGGGGCGGGGGCGGGCCTCGGGCCCTGGGCTGCACCCCGCTGGCTGGGCCGGCGCCCGGGGGGCCAGCAGGAGAAGGGCGCCCACCTGCCCGCGCACGGCGCTCGCCAGAGCGGGCTCGGGAGCAGAGCCTGTGTCCGCGGGCGACACTCCAGTTTAGCATGGAGACTTGCCAGGTACCAGAGGGCGCGCCCTCGCCCCGCTCCCGGGTCCCTTTTCCTTAATTAGCTCAGACTAGGGCGGCCTCAATCATGTTAGGGACATCAGTGTCTCCCCATCGCCCCCCATGGGTCCCCTGGATTCATGCACCGCCCCCCCAGGGTCTTCCGTGGTTACTGCGGAGAGAGCGTTTGGAACGTAAAGCGCTTTGGGAACATACGTGCACCCTTCAGGTAGAGCATAGCTTGAGGAGTCCAGTTCCTTCTCTCAAACAGTCTCTACGGCCGGAGAAAAGAGTGGTTAGAAGACATCGCGACCCAGCCCTCTGCAGGATGAAGGAAAGAGGGAAGGCAGAGGCGGCACAGGTGCGGTGCAGGAGCCCGCTGGCTGCATGTGCTCACCTGCGGGGCGCTGCTGGAGGTCCCCGCGAAAGCAAGCGCCAGGAGCAGGGCCAAGGCTGTGGCGGGCAGGCTTCTGAGTGCCTGCAGGAAACAACCCACCAAACCCAGCAGGGTCATTTCCAGGCCTCAGGCGCTTCTGCTGCCTTCTCGCTCGGCTCTGTTCTAGTGCTCAGTACGCGGGCGCGTTTCCCCAACCTAACCCACCTTCTAAGAAAACCAGAGTCCCTCTTTTAAAAAGTATTTAGAAATATATTCTTTTCATTCCCTCATACAAATGAGAAATTGGGTGGGCTAAGAGACTTTTTAGTAAAATCAAACGATTCCGATGCTTTTAAGGCGTGCTCTTCAATTGTCCTTTCGGCTCTAAAATGCTTATTAAAGAGCAAATAGCCAAAATGTCTACAGTTCTTTTAAGTAAATAAAAACTACGTACCTTCATGTTCAGCTCTTCTCCCAAATCCTGCAATAACAAATGACATGAGTTTTCCAATCTGGTGCTGAAGTAGGGGCCTTTAAAATCTTACTGCCCAGGAACCCTCCCCGTTTGCAGTGGAGTTAGGGGGTCCACAGGGACCTCTTGTCAGTCTTCAGGATGGAGAAGGTGACTCCTCCAGGGAGAGCCAGTTGCAGGAAGTGGAGGACACGCCTGGACGTCATTTGTTCAGACACTGACACATCAGCCAGGAGACAGTCTGAGTATCTCAGCATCATTGCCTTTGCTTTTTTCACTGCCTTTCTAATTTATAAAGGGTCTTTAAGAAAATTATTATTAGGATGATGATATGCATGTTTGTTCTGTACGTTCACAACTTTTACAATACACTTATTGTTTATGTATGTTCATGTATGAATAAGGTTCAACTTAAAAATGTTAAGAAGAAAAAAAAATTTTTAAGACTTATTTTTTTATTTCTCCCTACCCCCTCGTTGTTTGCACTTGCTGTGTCTGCTGTCTTCCTTGTTTCTTTAGGAGGGACCAGAAACTGAATCCAGTACCTCTGATGTGGGAGGGAGGTGCCTAGTCACTTGAGCCAC
Organism: Cabassous unicinctus; assembly: GCA_029593785.1. NCBI lineage: Eukaryota > Metazoa > Chordata > Mammalia > Cingulata > Chlamyphoridae > Cabassous > Cabassous unicinctus. The sequence goes on from JAQZBX010088883.1 coordinate 2,048, forward strand.
CTCCATTCCCTGCTTTGTTATGTCTCTCACTATGTTTTTCTTCTTATGTCCCTTGTGTCATCTTGTGTGTCAGCTCGCCATGCCCACCCGTCACAGTAGCTCACTGTCTTCTTTAGGAGGCATCAGGAATTGAACCATGGACTGCCCATGTGGTAGGCGGGAACTCAGTCACCTGAGCCACATCCGCTTCCCAGAAAGTTATTTTCAAAGAAAATGATCAATAGGCCCAGGCAGAATCAGAAGTAAACTAAGAAAATGTCTTGCGTAATTAACTAGGTATGAATGAAGCTATGATGACTAAAGATGAATCACTTGGGTAGAAATGAAAAGGTTAAGGAATCTCAATGGAATTTGACGTCAGTCATTCACTTATTTATCTATCTATTCAATTATTTAACAAATATTTATTGCATGTCAACCATATGTCAGACATTCCTTTTAGTTCATAAAATACAGCCATGAACTGAAAAGATATTGTCTCTGCTTTGATCAAATTTACTTTCTAGTCAGGGGAGAAACACTCTAAGCTGGTAAACAGGCAAATAATTTCAGAATGTTTTAAATTCTAGAGTAAAACTGAGCAAGATGATGTGATAGAGTAAGTGGTAGGCTAGTTAAGAGTTTTGAAGGATAAGGCAAAGCCAGATGTGGGATAAGCTGGGTTGGTAAAATTCACATTCCAGGCATTCCAAGCAGAAGCAAGAAAAACAAAACCTTGGGACTGCAAAGAGCTTGGTTTGCTTGATAACTAGGAAGGAGGCTAATGGAGCCAACATTTTGTGGGTGACAGAGGAGAGTGTTTTGAATTGAGGCTGGAGAGGAAGAAAGGGGCCAGTTCATATGGGAATGTAGTTCTGAGCAAAAGATGATGGTGTCTGGACTGGGGTGGTACTAGCAGGGATTGGTTAGCTGTAAATGAATTTGGGATATATGTTGGAATTAGAAAATATAGGCTTTGTGAATATTTATGATGTGATAGTATGAAGAAAAAATAAATCAAGGATGGTTCTTAGGTTTTTAGCTTAAACACAGCCATTTAATGAAACTTGGGAGATTTCACAAGGAAATGCTACAGGAACTTTGGAGTTTGTGCTTCTGAGAGTGACAGAGAAGGACTCAGTTATGGCTTCCTTACACATGGCTCATCTGTCCCTTCTATTTGAACCTATTCTTGGTGCTAGAATTGGTAGGTGTATGTCCAAGAGACTTGAATCTCTGGGCTGTCCACGTGCCAGCTGGGCCCTGAGCCTCAGCGGAGTTGCAGCACCTACTCTCCAGTTCACTGGACTCACCCAGGACAACTGACAAGGAGGTGAGGATGGACAACCACTATACCAAGGAAATGAGAGAGCCTACAACTGCAAGCAAGAGAGTCTCATACATCGGCTGTATGGGATCGAAGTCCCCTCTCAATCAGAGTTGGAGTGGACATCACCATCCCAGAATCTTCAGGATTGGGGAATGAACTATGGACTAGAGTGGACTTACTGGTATTCTACTATAGACTTGTGATTCTAGCAATGGAAGAAATTACAACATTGATGTGGAGGCAGTGGCCACTGGAGGCTCTGGGGGCAGGGGGAGGCAAAGACGGGCGTAATGCAGGGGCTTTTTCGGGACTTGGGATGCCATTATATATCTTCCCATAGCTTGCAGAATTGTGTGGGAGAGAGTGTAAACTACAATGTGAACTATGGTCCATGTTCAATGGCAATGCCCCAGGATGCGTTTATCAATTGCAATGAATGTGCCACACTAATGAAGGATATTGTTTATGTGGGAGGGTGTGGGAGGTGTGGCGAGCAGGAAGGACATATGGGAATCCCTATATTTTTTGTGTAACATTTATGTAATCTAAATGTCTTTAAAAAAATAAAAATATATTTTAAAAAAATATTAAAAAACCCTGTCTTTTAGGGCATATCAAAATGAGAATGGATATCAGATATCCAAATAGAGGGGCAAAATAGGCAATCAGAGATGCAAAACTATAGAGTTCAGGGAAGAGGTCCCTGATTGATAGATATTTTTTAAAGGCAGGAGTTATCAGTCCCCTGGATTGAGTGAGATCATTTGGGAAGTGAATGGAGCTAGAGAGGAGAGACAGGACAGAACTGTGGAAACAACTTACAGTGCTTAATAGAGGAAGTCAGAAAAGAAGGTTGAGGTGAAGCAATCAGAAAGAAGGAAGAAATTCCAAGAGACCATGATGTCACGGAAGCCAAGAGATTGTCCGCTAATACTGAAAGTTTGGGTAGGACAAGGACCAAGATGTGTCCACTGGATTTGGAAATAGGATGGATTTTGAGGTCGGAAGCTAGATTGGAGCGCGTTGAAAGTGAATAGACAATGAGGAAATAAAGACAAGTGTGGGTAAGCTTTTTGAGAAATTATGCTGGAAGAAGGATAGGAAATATGAGTTAGAAACTGAAGAGGGGTGACATCTGGGGAAGTTTTGTTTTGGTTTTGAAGTACTGGGACTGGGGATTGGACCTGGTATCTGGGAAGCTAGCACTCAACCACTAGAGCTTATCGGCTCCCCTTGTTTTTGAAGATAGTTGAGTGAAGTGGAAGTTTGTTATTCTTTTTGGCCTTCCAGTAACATCTGACCTCTTTTGTATTTTTAAGGAATTTCTGACATTCCCTAAATTATGAATTATGCAATTATGACTCTTGGAGAGAGGCAGTCTTCCTTCTACTGTACAAGCTGAAAATTTCAGATGCTTTTCTAGTTTTCCTATCAGGTAGGGCGTGGGCATATGACAGGGGCTTCGCCAGTTAGAAGTACCTGCTCGGATGGGTAAACTGGAGTGAAACTGGAAGCGAGTGGGAATCAGGAGAAACACTGGTGCAGTGGCAAGTGTACCAAAATTAGGTCTCTGGGACAATATTGACTACAATGCTAGTGACAGATTCTAGCATCCAGTGCTAGAGTTTGTGGTATTACTGGTTGAAGTGTCCTTTAAATAAATTCCCCTTCTAGTTAAATCACCTAGTTTTGTTGGTCTCTGTTGATGACATCTAAGAAACCATTTGTAGGACGTGGACACCGATGGGGATGATCACAGAGAAGAAACTGGTGATGTAGAAGAAAGAGCAGATAACCACCAAGAGGGTATTCATACAAGGTGAGTGGGGTAGGAGCCAAAGGATCAGATTCAGCTGGGACAGTTTTATACACAGCAGATATTGAAGGAGACCCTGAGTACCCACCAAACCCCAAGGTAAGGTGGATAAGAGAAATGGTCCCTTTTTAAGGCAGTGCGTCTCAAACATTAATTTGCATATGGATCAACTGGGAATCTTGTTAAAATGCAGATTACAATTCCCTACAGCTGGGGTGGTGTTTGAATTTCTGCATTTCTAACAAATTCCCAAGATGCTGATGGATGCTGCTCATCTTTCTGGCATTTTTTCTTCTTGTTGGATTTCAATTTTAATCAACTTTACTGAGGTACAACTTACACACAGTAAAATGCACCATTGTAAGTGTATACTTTGATGAGTTTTGATAAATTCATACAATGTGTGTAACTATCACCAACTCAAGATAATAGAACATTTCTATCAGCTCCAAAGTTCCTTCAAGCCCCTGGGCAATCAGTCTCCCACCCAATCTCTGGGCCTAGGCACCCCTGATCTGATTTTTGTTGCTACAGATTAGTTTTGTCTTTTCTAGAATTTTGAATAAATAGAATCATTCAGAATGCACTGGTTTCTTTTGCTCAACATAATGATGTTGAGATTCATCCATATTACTGCATGTATAAACAGTTCTTTTCATTGCGGATGTACCATATTTGTACTCTTTGAGGCAGGTTAGTATAGTGAAAGGGGGAAGGTGGCTGGCCTGGCAGACAACATGGCTGGCAGACAACATGGCCATGAGAGCTTTATGAGACTTTGACCTTGACTTTGAGGTCACAGTTGGGATTCTTTCCAGGGCTGACGGGAGGCCCCAGATATTCCAAACAGGCCTCACCATTGGCCCCCACCATTGCTGGGATAACCAATAGCAGCTAGAGCCCCTCCCCTTAGCATTAGCAAGGGGAGGAATAATTCATAGCTAAGCAGGCTAGTCAGGGAATCAATAGACCGATCCCACGTGGACATCGGTACCCCCAAGATGGCTGCTGGAACAACTTGTGAGATTCCCCCATTCAGAACGAGATTTCCTCTGGAAGCCAAGAGAAGGCCCAGATATTCTCCAGGGGACTGATCATTGGGCCCTCCCAGGGGATTAATGGGTGGAGTAATCAATCAAAACAGCAAACAGCTGCCTTCCCATGCCATTAGCAAAGGGACGGAATAATTAATGGTTCAAAAAGCAAGCGCAAAGGCCAAACTGCCCCTCTCTTGCCTTTTGACTGCTGCGCTTGCCTTTTTCTCCCCTGCCATGATGAACATGCAAGGAGACCTGGGCATTTATAATCTATAATGGGGAATTGTAGTCTGTAAATCGGTCCTCTTTATCACTCTTCAGCCCCTTCCTCTCTACCTGGGACACATGATCTATTATTTTCTCCTATTTCTCTTCCCTCCCTTCCTTAATAAATTACTGGCCTAATTGATCTGGCTTGCTCTTGAAATTCATTTCTTGCAGCTTAGCAAGAACCTAGAGAAAATTTGGCTACAATAATTTAAAGTGAACACACAAGCCAAAACTCGCCCTCTCTGCCTAGAGACACCTGCACCAAATCTCAGTGCATATTTCCATCTTTCTCTTCCATCTCTCTGCAAGCTCTGTTCTTTCCCCCCATTTCCCAGTAAGTTCTTACTGGCCTAACTAAATCGGCGTGTTCTTAAATTCTTTTATCTACATAGCCAAGAACCTAGAGGCATCCAACACCTGCCGGGCTTCACCTTCACCTATTGTTGGACACTTGGGCTGTTTCCAATTTGGGCTACTAATAAATAAAGCCACTCTGAACATGTGAGTGTAAGGCTTTATGTAAGCATATGTTTTTATTTCTCTTAGGTAAATTCCTAGGAGTGGAATGAACTTTTTATGTCACTCACACGTTTTGAGTGGAATAGCTTTGGGGGATATAATAAGTGATGAAAATCACACCTTGGAATCTGGGTGGCTAGGAGAATGGCTAGAAACGGAAATATCTGGGAGTTTGGGAAAGGAACAAGTTTGGTTTGGGATTGAAGTTTGAGGGGCTGATGCTATTTACCTGCAAACCCTGGTAAAAGATGGAATGGAATTTGGGTACTTGATATTCAGATTTGTCAGCCATATGCAGACAGAAAAACTGAGGTTTGGTCAGTAAATGAAATAAAAAATAGGAAATATTTCATAGGTAGAAACTTGAAGGATATTTATTCCTTTCAAGGAATAAGTAAAGCCAAAATGAGCCAGAGCCAATAGTGTTGTTTTATTTCCACTGTTTAGGGAAGGAGAAAGAGGGAAACTAACACCTGAAAGGTAAGTACTGAAAACGTGATAATATTTATATTAGATTTTAGGATTTCAGTCACAAGGGATTGTAGCAACTACAGCTAAAAGTGAGCAATAAAAAAGAAAATAGATATGTTTATGTTTTAAATGATCACCTGACAGGTAAAATGCTTTTCTCCCCCGAACACATCAAAAGACATGCATAGGTTTTAGGGGGACAGGAATGTGCATTGCCAATAAAAGTTTTGAACTTAGAATTTTAAGGAAAAATTAGTGTGTGGTTTGTCTATGATAGTTCAATTGATGAATTCAAAAGCAGATGTTTGATGTCAAAGCTGCCGTTTTCAGAAGAATATGCACAAATGAAGAAATGGTTTTGACATGTTATCAATATCGTAGTCTTATCAAAAATAATATGCCAGAATGTGTTTCTTCTAAAAGGATTCCAAAGGGCATGGACTGTCAGTAAAATGTTTTTGTTAAATCATAAAACTTTTCAGATTTTTACAGGTCTAAACCTAGAGATGGGTAAGAAAAGTTATTTCTTTGGGTAAAATCATTGAATTTTATTCGGCTGCTAGTATGGCCAGGCTGTGGGCACTGAACAACTTGGATCCTAAACCGTTTTTTAAAGGCACATCCGATAGAGCCCTGATTTGCCTTCATCGCTGATGTTATCTGGACTCCCGTAGTTGAGTGGGGGGTGCCCATTTAGACAATGAACAGCTGCCAGTGTTTAAAGGGCGTTCTTTCAAGGTCAGTGATTGCTGTGCTCACATAGAACACAGCTGCTATCTTGGCTATGGTTGCCTGGACAATAGGGACTACTATGAGAACAAATACCCACATTATTTCTTTGACTACAGGTTAGGGAGGTTTGGGTAGTCCGACTGAGGTCATGCTTTCTTTATTCTGGGCCAAGCCAGTCTGCCCCTTTGGCCAGTTGTCTCACGAACAGGTGGAAGCAGTAATTGCCCCCAAGGGCTGCCCGTTTTAGGAGGGGGTTTAGGGGCACTGAGAAGGTCTATCCAAAACAAAACTCCCCACTCATGGGCCAGTGTCTTTTCCTAGTCTTCCTTTTACTTAAGGTTTTAATTCCTAATAAACCCACACCCTGGGAGACTGTAATCTTTATCTGTTTATAGAGTCTTTTAGATCCTTCCTCAAGAATTATATGTAGGGGAGGGAAGAGGGATGAAGCTATTAGTCTTCTGGGGAGAGTTAGGACGAGTGCTATCCAGGGACTTGGGGGTCGATAAAGAAAAGGGAGGCAGGGAAGACTAAAGTTCACCTACCTCACGGTTTTACCTGGATTAGAATATTTTAACACTCATTTACAAAATGACTGTGCCAAGTGCATAGCTATTAATGGTGTGCTGGTCTATGTAAGAATAGCACAAAGACACAGGGCAAATACAGTAGAAAGGGGTGGCAGTTTCAAGTTCTCTTATGAATCCCCAGAAGAAAAAGATTGTTTTTGAACTAATCCATTCCTGTGTGAGAGCCTTTCGATTGGACTACTTCAGTGAGGCGTGAGCCAGCTTGGGTCTCCGCCCTCTTGCTGGGTCTGATATAAAATAGAAGGAAAGCAGAAGCCCTGAGAGGCTGAGAGAGATTTCTGGAGCAGTTTAAGAGGAGACAAGCCATATGCCTGATAGCTCACAGGTGAACTAGGGAAGAAGCCTTGATTTGGACATTTCATGGCCTCGGGACTGTAAGTTTTTTTTTTTTTTTTTTTAATTTCTTCCCTCCCTGCCTCGTTGTTTGCACTCGCTATCTGCTCTGTGTGCTCATCTTCTTTTTTAGGAGGCACCGGGAACCAAACCTGGGACCTCCCATGTGGGAGGGAGATGCCCAATTGCTTCAGCCACCTCCGCTCCCCACTTGCTGTGTCTCATTGTGCTTTTCCTCATTGTGTCACCTTGTTGCGTCAGCTTGCTGTGCCAGCCTGTCTTGCTCGTCTTCTTTAGGACGGACTGGGAACGGAACCCAGGACCTCCCATGTGGTAGGTGGGCACCCAACTGCTTGAGCCACATCTGCTTCCTGAAACTGTAAGCTTTTTACCCTAAATAAAATCCCCATTATAAAAGCCAACCCACTTCTGGTGCTTTGTATTGGCAGCCCTTTGGCAAACTAAAACAAAAGACTTGGATAAAGAAGAAAGCATCAAAATACTAACACAAATTGCTATTGGAAATGTTGAGTCTTATAAAAGTTGGTAGTTCAGAAGTATGAAGGAAGATGCAATAAATCTGCAATGTGAATTAGGTTGAATACCAAGTGCTGCCAGGTATCATCAAATAGGAAGATGGGGTCCTACTTCCAACCTAAGTCCTTGGACCAGGAAATATACTCAATGACAGTAATATGTAATATTTCCATAGCACTTTAAATATGACAAAGCCCTATTTTGCTTCCATTATTTAACTCAATCTTCATGACAAAGTTGTGCAGTATTATTTGGGTTTCACTTATGAGCAAACTCTAGAGAATCTGACTTGACATAACACTCAGTGGTAGAGTTCGGGTTTTAGCACCACGACCAAGGCACCCCACTGCCTGGGGATCACAACCACCACCCGAGAAGCCTCTTCTTCAGAGATGTGCCTTACCCCATGACCAAGGCTATTTCACAGACAGAAGAGATCACTCCGCAGGCAACCCCTCGTGTTGCTGGGTATCATTTCTGGCTTTCTTCACTTAAGGAATAAATTCATCTATTACTTTTTAACTTAGGATAGTTCTCTTTCATATTAGAATCTCCAATTATAAACAGAGCCACAATCTTGAAAAAGGAAGAAGAAGAAAAAAAAAAAACAAACCCTTCTGGTTTTCATTTCATATTGGAAAGAAAGGAAAACTGAGAATTAGCGGTCACACTCGTCTCAAAACTTCAGAAGTAGCTTCTGGGTCTCCCCAGCAGACATCCTTTTCTGGTGAAAAAAGCCAGTCAGTCTCTAGACAATCCTCACGTAATTCTCTCCATTGACAAGGTGTGGGTGCAGATAAGTCAAAGTGTCTCAAATCATAAGGAAGGCGAAACAGAAAGGCAGGGGCCAGATCATTAGGTTCTCCTGTTTAATGGCCGGTAAGAACCTGCTGCCTCCATGGCTTGAACCCACAGAGGTGATCAGTGGGAAGAGCTGGAAGAATTCATTTTACTTACCCACCCAACATTTACGGAGTTCCTACTAAATGCCGGGAGCCAGTGGTACCAACAGTGAGTAAAAACTGATCATAAACCTAAAGAATCCACTTTCCAGAGGAAGACAGTCTCATAACCAAATACATACAAAACAAGTGTGAAGTTCTGGAAGAGGGCAAGGAAGGACCAGCCATTTTGGCCTAGAGGGACAGGAAGACATTACAGAGGTGACTAAATATTAGGACATGAGAGCTGAGTAAAGATAATGTGGAGAAGTTGGTCAGTCAGTGACGGATTTGGGGTGTGTCAGGACACATGGGCTATTCTGTGCTCAACCTCCTTCATGGAGACAGGTGCTAGAGAGGCAGAGGATGCAGCCCAGGGTGAGGTTAGAAAGATAGGCTGGATATTTCCTAACAGATTTAAGCCTTCTAGTTCACTTGACAATGGTCGAATTTGCTGAATTACTGAATTCAATAAACACTTATCAGGTACATTACCCAAGTGGTCAGCTTGGCCAGTAATTTTTTTCCCCTACCAAAATTTACAATAAAAACACTCTAGATGGTAAGTGGCTTTATTTAGGTCTCTAAGGATTACATATTCCTTCCATTTTGAGAAAAAATATTTAAGGATTTTCTCCACTAGTTTCTAAATTCACTGAATTCACTGCCCACTTTTAAAAAAAATTATTTTGCAATTAATGGTAGCAATCACAGGAGCTTTCAGAAAAGCAAGCTTATGGGATACACACATAGCAGTGGCTGCTCTGAATCCCTGGGCTTACATTAAGATAAAAATGCTCTCTCCGCAGCTGAGTACTGAATTTTTAGGCCAAAGACTGATACTAACAAAGCCACCTACTACTTGTAGTACTTTGGTGTATCAGTTAACTGCTCCAAGATTCACTTTCCTCATCTGTTAAATGATCTGTGCTGCCTACCTCACAGCGCTGTTGTGAGGATCAGAGAATGTATGTGAAAGACTTGTAAATGGTAAAGCACTATTTACTTGGAAAAAAAAAATTCTCTCCCCACAAAAACTAAAATCAACTGCAAAAGTTGCAAAAAGAAACCACATCTGGGGACAAAACTCCCATAGTTAAAGCTGATGTCATTTTTCCTCCAAAGATGCCTTCTGAAACGCAGATCAATCACCAAGCTGAAGGCTGAACAGTCCTACCTCCCAACTGGGAGAAAAGAGGTTAGGATATCTAGACCACAAATTGTTCTACCACACCTAACAGTGGTATAATTCAGGGCGGATTATTTAGAAATAAGGCTAAGAATTTATGAGTAATGTTAAAACTACTGAACTCCTCACGGGCACGTGTGGCATCTTACTCTCCTGAGTCTCCCAGACTCGGCAAGGCCTTTGAGTCCTCAAAGGTCCTCAGAAAATGTTGGCTGAATAACCAAACCTGAGAGTCTGAGGTGTTCTCTTCTTCTTTTTAACAGCACGGTGCCAAGGAAAGTGACTTACTCTTTTTATACAGTTTTCAAACTTAGAGGTTTTCTTTTACTTGCAGTATATTTGAATTTATGATTACATTTAAACAATTTGGAAGTGAAAGACATGATGACCACTTTATAAAAAAGAAGCAAATTGCCTATAAAGCTATTTTTTTTAAAATGAGGTGGGTTATTTTGCAACACTAAATTAATTTTTAGAATTCCATAATAAAGATATACTTGACCATCAATTAATAGAAAAGTTCCCTTTATTGTGAAGTAAGACAAGTTATTTACAATATTCAATTGTTAGATCATATAATCTGATCTTGAGACTTTTTAAAGCAGCAGTATTCCAGGAATTACAATTTATAAGGGACAAAGAAAAACATTCCAAATATGTTTCTGTTACAGAAAATACATTTGAACAATGACAGAAACACTTAAGGCTAAGTAGTATTAGACCTTTTCCTCCATCTCTATAGAAATAATAAAAGTATGCTTTTGTCACAAAGACAGAAGGTGATTTTGGAAAGGAAGAGACAATATGATGTACAGTGCCTTCTGTCTGCTTAAAAAGAGAGCCTCATCAATGTGCTGAGTTAAAAAATATAGAATGCTGCCAGGCAGTCTCAAACTCACACTTCA
>JAQZBX010088884.1:0-12705 GCA_029593785.1 Cabassous unicinctus
TTGTTGCTGTTGTTTTTTTGTTTTGTTTTGTTTTGTTTTGTTTCTTGTTTTTCTTTCCTTTTTCCTCCCCTCTCCTTTTTTTAAAATTAGGTGCTGCTAGCTTGGTTCTTTTTTGCTGTGCTTCTCCTTCCTTGATTTCCCATTTTCTGTGTATACTAATTTTGTATCCCATTGATATCTCTTTTCCTTCCTTCATCTTTCTATCTTCTGCTTTCTGTTGTGGTTCATACATTACACATTTTTTTTTTTAATTCTCAAATTTACTGGTTCCAATTTCAATCTTGCTTATTCTGTTTTCTTTCCTTCTTTTTTTAACTTTTTTCTTTCTGTCCTTTCTTTTTCTTTCTCTCTCTCCTCATCATTCTGGCCTTCTAAATCATTCTATATATTTTTCTATACTCAGTTTCCCATTTCCTTTTAGGTACTCCACTTTTTTATTCCTATTATTCTACATTGCTTACGTGACTTAAATATTCAATTTATAGTCTTATATGGTCCCTCTTCTAACTTTTATTATTATTAGTATAATCTGTTTCTTTTCCTACATCGTTCAATTTCTCTGGCCCTAATGTTTTTCCTTCAATGGAACATAGAAAACAGCAAGGATGCAGAATAAGAAAAACAAAGTATCAAAGAGAAAAAATAACACACACACAAAACCAGCAGCTAAACAACACTCTAGAGCAGAGAGAGAAGCTAATCAACTGAATAAACCCATCAAGATAAATGATGACCAGAGGGCAACAAAAAATTACAAATCATACTAAGAAAAAGGAAGACATGGACCAGTCCAATGAACAAACTAAAAATCAGGAAGAGATGCAGAACATCAAACAACTAATCAAAGCTGTCCAAACAAATATCATGGACCAACTTAATGAAATGGAAAGAAGAGATTAAGGATATTAAGAAGACACTGGGAGAATGACTGAAGAAATTGCAAACATACATAGAAAGATAACAGATATGATGGTGATGAATGGCTCAAACCAAGAAATTAAAAAGACACTGGAATCACAAAACAGCAGATGGGAGCAGACAGAAGAAAGAATTAGTGATATGGAAGACAGTACATCTGAAATCAAACAGATAGTAGAACAGATAGATAAAAAGATAGAAAAAAAACAACAGGAATTAGGGATTTAAATGATAACACAAATTCAAAAATATACATTATAGAAATCCCAGAGGGAGAAGAGAAGGGAAAGGGAATAGAAGGGGTGTCCCAATTGAGGGAGATGGATGTACATGTCCAGGAAGCAAAGAACACCCCAAACAGTATAAATACTAACAGGCCTACTGCAAGACATATACTTGTCAAAATGTCCAATGCTCAAGAGAAAGAGAAAATACTCAAGGCAGCAAGAGAAAAGAGAACCATCACATACAAGGGAAGCTCAATAAGATTAAGTGCTGATTTATCATCTGAAACCATGGAGGCAAGAAGACAGTATTATCACAAAGTCAAAGTACTCAAAGAAAAAAACTTCCAGCCATGAATTCTCTATCCAGCAAACCTGGCATTCAATAATGATGGAGAGTTCAAAATATTCATAGATAAACAGAAATTAAGAGAGTATGCCAATAAAACCTGCCCTTCAAGAAGTACTAAAGGAATTTGAACAGGTTGAAATGAAAAAAACAGGAGAGAGAGAGTTGGAGGAGAGTGTAAGATCAAAAGGCAAAAAGAGAAATAAATACAGCATATGACATACATGAACCCAAAGAAAATATGGCTGTAGTAAGAGTCCTTGAGAGTAATAACACTGAATGTTAATGGATTAAACTCACCAGTCAAGAGACACAGATTGGCATAATGGGTAAGGAAATATGTCCCATCTATATGTTTTCCACAAGAAACACACCTTAGACCAAGGAATTCAAGGGGCCTGAAAGTGAATGGCTGGAAAACAATTTTATAAGCAAACAACAACCAAAAATGGCAAGAAGTAGCTATATTAACATTGGACAAAATAGACTTTAAATGCAAAACTATTGTAAGACACTATATATTAATAAAAGGAGTAATCTTTCAAGAAGATAGAATAACCATAAACATTTACGCACCTAATCAAGGTGCCTCAAAATACATGAGGCAAACACGGGAAAGACTAAGTGGAGACATTAATGCCTCTACAATTATAGTGGGGAACTTTGATACATCATTATCACTATTAGACAGAACATCTCAACAGAGAATCAATAAAGAAACAAAGACTCTGAATAATACATTAGAGGATCTGGACCTAATAGATATATATGGACCGCTACACCCAAATTCAGTGGGATATAAATTCTTCTCAAGTGCGTACAGATCATACTCCAAGATAGAACACATGCTAGGCCACAGAACAACTCTCAATGAATTCAGAAAGATTGAGTCTATAGAAAGTAATTTCTCTGACCACAATGGAATGAAATTGGAAATTAGTAAGTGCCAGAGAACCAGATTAGGCACAAAGATGTGGAGGCTAAACAACAAACTCTTAGACAAACAGTGGGCCAAGGAGGCAATCTCAAATGAAATCAGTAACTGCCTTGAAACGAATAAAAATGACAACACAACATATCGAAACCTATGGGATTCAGCCAAAGCTGTACTGACAGGAAAAGTCATAGCTATAAATGCATATATCAAGAAAGAAGAAAGAGCTAAAATTGAAAACCTAACTGCACACCTGGAGGAATTGGAAAAACAACAACAAGCTAACACAAAAGGAAGTAGAAAGGAGGAAATAACAAAGATTAGAGCAGATCTAAATTAAATAGAGAATAATAAAGCACTAGAAAAAATAAACAAAACCAAAAACTGGTTCTTCGAAAAGATAAATAAAATTTACAAACCCTTAGCCAGACTAACAAAGAAAAAGAAAGAGCAGATGCAAGTACACAAAATAAGAATTGAGGAAGGGGATATCACCATTGACCCCACAGAATAAAGAGTACCATCAGAGAATACATCGAAAAATTAGATGCCAGCAAGAATGATCATGTAAAGGAAATGAACAAATTTCCAGAAACTCACAAGCAGCCTACATTGATGAAAGAAAAAATTGATGAACACAACAGTCCAATTATAAGTAAAGAGATAGACTCAGTCATCAAAAACCTCCCAACTAAGAAGAGCCCGCGACCAGACAGATTGACAGGTGAATTCTCCCAAACATTCTGGAAAGAGCTAACACCAATCCTGCTTAAGTCCTTCAAAAAATAGAAGTATAAGGAACATTGCCTAATTCATTCTATGATGCCAACATTACCCTAATACCAAAGCCAAACTAAGATGCCACAAAAAAGGAAAATTACAGAACATTTTCTGTGATTAACCTAGATGCTTAAATCCTCAACAAAATACTTGCTAATTGCATTCAACAACATATCAAATGAATTATACACTATGACCAAGTGGGTTTCATCCCAGGTATGCAAGGATGGTTCAACATAAGAAAATCAATCAATGTAATACACCATATACACAGATAGAAAGAAAAAAATTACATGATCAAATCTATAGATGCAGAAAATCATTTGACAAAATACAGCAAAATGGACACAGAACATGGTAAATATCATCAAAATTTATAAAAGTGTATGACTAAAATGTAAACCATAGTGTAAAGCATTGACAATGTTTAGTAACTATGTTTCACTATTTGTATATCAGTTATAACAATTCTACCATCCACATATAAAAAGGTATTAATATGGGGGAGAAGAAAGGGAGTAGATGTCGGGTATATTAGAGTCACCTGTATTCTGTGTGTCTTTGCTGTGACTTAAAACTTCTTTGAAAACAAATGAAAAATAGTGAGACACTGGGGAATTAATGGGGGAAGGTGCCACGGTACACACTGGACATGACATATTGCAGTGATGAAAGGCAAAAGGTCAAAAAATATTTTTATATTTTTCATTTTTTAAATATCCCAATCTTTTAATTTAATTTTAGTTTTAGTTTTTTTTAAATTTTTATGTATTTTATCTCTTACATATAAAGTTATCATTTTTATTTTATTTTCCTATTAATTGTATTTAGCTATTGTAATGGCTTCATCTTTGAAGAAGCTTTGGATCACAGAAGGGTTACAACTGTGGTGGGGGATGATCATTTTTGTGGGGTGTCAGAGATGGGGAATGCATGGGAGGAAGTTCACCTGAACATAAATAAAAAGTATATAAAAATGCTCAAATGCTCATAGGGCATTGCCACAGTGGGTGGAGAATCACTCAATAAATGAAGGAATTCTGAATTTCCATCCTGGAGAGCTCTTCCACATTCTCTAAGGGAGTAGCAACAGTCCCCCAAGTGCAGGGCCAGTGATTGGCAAAGGAGGATGATCCACTGATGGGCTCTTGATATTGATGACTAGCCTTATGAGTCTTTGCTCTTGAAATTGAAACTTAGCCTATTGTTAGGGGTGCCTAAGGGTTGCCTCCTGAGAGCCTCCTTGTTGCTCAAATGTGGCCTCTCTCTAAGACAACTCAGCATATGAATGCATTACCTTTCTCCCAGTGTGGGACAAGACTCCCAGGGATGTGCCTCCCTGGCACTGAGGGATTGCTACCAAGTGCCAACTGGCAGTGAGACTGGAAAAAGTCCTATAATAAAAGGGGGAAAAGGTAAAGACAAATGAGTTTTATATGGCTAAGAGCATTCAAAATTTGTTGGGAGGTCATCCCACAGGTAATGCTTATGCACATTTCAGTAGGATCTCAAAGAATTGCAAAGTGGATATCACCCCAAATAGTGGGGCTCCTGAGGACTCTGGATACATCCAGGTCCTATGTCAGGGCAGATAGCTCCGGAATTTGATGCCTTGCCTGTAGGCCCTGCTTTGGAATTTGTGCTCCTGAGAGGGACAGAGTTGGACTGAACTATGTCTTCACTGCACATGGCTCATCTGTCCCTTCTATTTAAACCTATACTTGGTGCTGGAGTTCATAGGTGTATGTCCAGAGACTTGAGTCTTTGGGCTTTCTATGTGCCAGCTGGCTCAGAACCTAGGTGAAGCAGCTTCTACTCTACAGCTCATTGTACTCACCCAGGACAACTGGCAGGGAGATGATGATGGACAACAGCCATCCCAGGGAATGGAGAGAGTCTGCAGCTGCAGGCAGGATAATCCCATCCATCTTATCCATGGGATATAAGCCCCCTCTCACTTGGAATTGGAGTGTATGTCACCATCCCAGACTCCTCAAGTTGGGGGGAAGAGCTATGGACTAGAGTGGACTTACTGGTATTCTGCTATAGACATATTATGACTCAAGGAATGGAAGAAATTACAACATTTATGTGGAGCCAGTGGCCACTGGAGGCTCTGGCGACAGGGAAAGAGAAAAGCAGTTGTAATAAAGGGGCTTTTTGAGGACTTGGGAATTGTCCTGAGTGACATTGCAATGACAGATATAGGCCATTTTTAATCATCATATAACGTGCATAACTGTGTGGCAGAGAATGTGGTCTACAATGTGAACTATGGTCCATGCTTAATTTCAAAACCCCAGGATGTGTTTCTCAATTGCAATTAATGTTCCATACTAATGAAGGATGTTTATGTGGGAGGTTGTGGGAGGTGTGTGAGGTGGGGCATATGGGCATCCCTATATTTTTTGTGTAACTTTTATGTAATCTGAGTATCTTTAAAAGAATTTTTTTTTAAATTAAAAATAAAGAAGTGACAGTAGGCAATTAGGCTTGATGATAGGTAGATTATGGTGTTCATTGTGCCCATGTATAGTGTTTATCTCTGCTATTGTGGCAATTTGGTAAATAGTTCCACAGATGTGGTTGGTGAATAAAGCTGACTGATAGCCACAAGACAAATCTTTCTGATGAGATTTTTGAGAGACTGCTATGCTGTGAATTCTCTTTTCGCTTACATGGAAAACAATTGCTGTTGTATTTGGTGTTCAATTTGAGAGAGCCATCCACATACCACTCCTTCAGACTGCTTTGCCATATTTTTTTCACTTTTTTCTGTCCAAGACTTTTAATGGCTTATCAAGCTTATTTAATTTAACATGCTCCATGAGTCAGTGGTGATCCATAACGCATTCTAATTGTATGTGAAGTGGAAAAGCTGATATACTGCTCAAAATACTGCCCACTGGGAAGATTTTTCTTAATCTCAATCATTGTCTGCCAACTTTGGGTGAAACAGTAGTTCAGCAAATGTCTGCTTTTGGCTGTGGATGGCATACTGTATTAGCCAGAGTTCTCTAGGGAAACAGAACCAACAGGATTATTTATTATAGAATTTGGTTCAGATGACCATAAGGCTTGAGAAATCTGAATTCTGTAGAGCAGGCTGCAAGTTGGGACTTCAATGAAGTTTTTGATGTATGCCCCAGCAGAAGCTGGCTGATTGAATTAGAGATAGAAACTCTTTCTGACTGCTGAAATCATCAGTTATACCTTTAAGTCCTTCTACTAATTGGATGAGTCTTCTCTTATTATTAAATGCAATCTTCTTTACTGATTGGAGATGTAATCAGCCTAGATTCAATCAAGTGACTAATGATTTAAATATACAAAATACCCTACTGGTAACAATCAGGCCAGTGCTTGTTGATCAAACAACTGAATATCAAAACCCAGCCAAGTTGAAACATGAAATTAACCATCATACATATCATGCAGATTAATTTATAAACCAGGCTTCTTCTTAAATTTACTACCTCTATCCCACTGCTTACTTTGATTTAATATTTCTGTTATTTTAATAACTCCTTGAATGGATATTTAGTACATAAATTTTTCAAACTTTATTATTTCCTAATATATCCAAGTAAGGATTTGGCTGACTTTCACAAGCTTTTGGCTGATTTCACAAGCTTTGATACATTGTACTTTAATTATCATTAAACTCAAAATATTTTCTGATTTCTATTATTTTATCTATGATTAATTTTAAAATGTATTTTAAATTTTCAAACACTTGGGAATTTTCATTTTTTTTAAAATTTTCTAGGTAATAATCCTGTTGTTCTAAGACATGCTTTATGATTGTAATTCTTTGATGTTTGTTGAGAATTGCTCTAAGGCCTAGAATATGATCAGTTTTGGAAAATGTTCCATATGCATTTGAAAAGAATGTAGTTGTTGGGTGAATTGCTCTCTTATTTCAATAAGTGAAGTTTGCTAATTATGTTCCTTAAATTTTCTGTACCATTATGAATATTTTATGTGCATGTTCTTGCAGTTACCAAGAGTTGTGCTAAAATCTCCTATTATTATGTTGATTTTTTTCTCATGTTGGGTCAATGATTTAATAAAATATTTTGAGGCTATGTTTTTAGATGTATTCAATTCACAATGGTCACATATTTCTGTCACATTGATTTTTTATTTTACTATTATAAATATTTTATCTCCAGAAATAATTCTTGCCTTGATGTTTACTTTTGTATATTGTATTATTGTAGAGTGATAATGTCCTTCTTTTGGTTAGAATTTACGCTTTGTATTTTCCACTATTTTATTCAAATTTTTTATACTGTTATTTAAGATGTTTCTCTTGTAAAGCTCATACCACTGAGTTTCTTTTAAAATAGGATTAATAAACTCATTTATATTAAAAATAAAATTTATGATGTATACATATTTAAATCTAGCCTCTCTTATTAGTTTTGTATTTATTATTATTGTATATAAATAATATTCAATTAGGTTTATGCACATATTTTCTCTTCCCATTATTCTTGATACTTTACCATATCTCCTTGTGTCCAACTGAATTGCATTTTCTTCTTCCTGAAGATCACCTATAGTATAAGTATGTTGGTCAAAAGTTCTCTCAATTTTTTTTTTTGATCAGAATTAAAACCTTTACACTTTGCCTTCAATTATGAAAGATGTTTCTCTGATATATAAACAAACTGGAATTTACATTCATTTTATAGTGAATATATCATTCTTTTATCTTCTGTTTTCATTGCTTATATAGTTTTATTGTTATTTCTTTTTATGCAGTATGTCCTTAAAATCTGATATTTGTACTTTTTGTAGTTTATTATGCAATATCTTTTTAATTTATCCTTTCTGAAAATTTATCATTTTTTAATTTTATGCTTCACAAGATTTAAACCACCCCATGAAATTGTAGCTTGATTTCATTCAACATTTGAAAAAATATTTCTTCCATTATCTCTTCAAATATTTTGCCTATCTTTATCTTCTCTTTATAGAATTCTAAGTAAAATAGCTACATATTAGAGCTTTGCACTGTGGCCTTTATGTCATTTTATGCTACATTCTATATTGTCCATCGTTTTATTTTTCTCTACTTAGGTCTGCATATTTTCTTTTAAACTTTATTCTAATTTACCAAATTTCTCTTCAACTGTGTCCATGTGCTATAAATTTCAAAAATTTACTTTTTAATTTCAGCCATTATATATTTTCATTTTCAAATTTCTTTCAGTAAAGTTGTTGGCCATTTTGTGTTTTAATTATTGGAACACAATACATTTGTTTTAAACAGTGTTTTTTTCATTATTTGTATCATCTATGCATATGATTCTCTTGCTCTTGCTTTTTAATCAAAATTTATCTTTTCCTATGCTTTGTTATATTTGTTTACTTGCCAGATTTTTCATTTTAAAATTTGTAGACCTAATTCAATATTTTTGATGATTTCATCCTCTTTATGATTTTAATTTTGTTTCTCACTGGCAGTTAGCTTTAAGGAAATAAATATTCCAGATAATTTAATTCAATTAAGGAATTAGTTTATTCAAGCTATGTTTGAAATCCCTTGAGCACGACTTATTTTCTATTTACCCTTACTTCAAGTAAAGCCTACATGGTCATAAAACAAAACCTGGGTTTTTAAAGTGGCTTCTTATCATTGATAGAAAAGGAATTCTATTTGTTGTTCCCCAGAGTAAAGGGTTCATAGAAAGTTCCATTTAGATTTTCAGGCATTCATTTGTGGTATGTGGAATTGGCACATGGCTTCAAAGGAAAGAGACCAGAAATGCAGGACTTAGCTCTCTGGCTTCCCTTCTCTACAAAATATCAACAGCAGAGATCTTTGATTACTTGTTATTTCTCTAATGCTTTTAAGCACACGCATTTTATATTTTCTTTTTTCTAGTCTTCTTGTTGTTATTATTGGGAGATTTGGTGCAAAACAAGTCAATCTTGGCTTTCCAGGAGATAAATATAATATTTACATTTATTTTTCTAGTTTAGCAATACATGTTTGTGAGTGAAAATTTCTATGCTTTTTCATACATTTTGAAACAATATATACATGAGATGCAATTTTCAATGTATTCTTATTGGAGCATATAATTTCAGTTTTGTGGCTGTTAAAGGCATTATCTGATCAAATAAATACTTATTACTTATTCAGATAAGCAGAAAGTATCAGGAATTCTTTGCATTGACCTGAAAGAAAGATGGAGACATATGCTCTATGTTTATATTTGTTTTCTATAGCTGAGTCATAATTTAGTCCACAGAAACCTTGACCATATCAACTATTCCAAATGATGATGGTTGGGTCCACACACTGATAACATCATGTTGGTGAAATCTGAATTACATGAAAATGAAGTATCAAATGCATTATTTGAAAGAAATTTCATGAAAATGAATTAACTCTTCATTAAAATTTCTGAAGATTTTGAAATCAGAGACATTTTGGCAAAGTTCTTCAAATCAAGGAAAATTTTTGACATATTTTACCACTTACCAATACAAAAGGTACAGTGTTTAGATATACTTCATAAATTTTATGATTAATGCATATTACATTTAGGTCTGCTGGGTTTAATTCATTTATTAGATAAGGTAAAAACTGCCATCTTTTAGTGGGGCCCTTCACATGATAAAGATCTTAAGCTAGTTCAGATGGACATTTGTGTGTCTCTTTTATCTATTGCCCTAATGACCCAGAAGATCCCACATTAAAATCAATATATGTGTAGATTAAAATGGTCGAATGGCCTTATGGTAATCCATGTTATGAAATAACAATGAAAGTCATTCGATATTTGATGTACAGAAAGTCCCCTGTTAGAAAAGTTGCAATTCCTTTATTGTCGAAACAATCACTTACTTGACACTGGACTGAAATTAAGGGAAAGAGACCTTGGAAAAACAGTAGAGAAAATAATTCAAAAATACCAACTTTGGTCTTGTAGCCAGTTGCAGGAATGGTGAAAATGACTTCTATATATACTTTCCTTAATTTTGTGTTCTATCTATATCTATCTATCTATCTATCTATCTATCTATCTATCTATCTATCTATCATCTATCTATCTATCATCTTTCTAGCTTATCTATTAATAAAAATACTGTCTCAGCACAAGAAACATATACAAGTGAATCAGGTAAAAGAATATGGAAGTAACTGAAAGCCTGAAATAAGAGTTGGACTATTTGATATGTGACCACAAAGAAGACAAGTGATTTGAATTCCCAGGTTAGGTGGGCACTGAGGTATATTCAACCTCATATATGTATTTAGTGAGGAAATGTACAAAGTTGAGGAACCACTTTGAAGTTCTAACCAAGTTGAGTTTTTATCCAATTGAGAATAAATTGATTAAATTAAGACACATCCTCAGATTAAAATATAAATCATCATGTTGTGGCTACCCATGAAAACAATTGTCAGATGTGTTTCAAAACAGAAGATCTTTATGGCCCCAGCTCATCCAGATGAAGGCTTTGATGAACAACATGCAACTCAACTCAGAACTACTGGGCTACTATTACCAGTCTTTTCAGTAATCAGCACATGTACTTAAATTTAATCCATTCCTGGGGATGAAAACCCATTGTAAGTAGGACCTGTTTATGAGGCTACTCCAGTTAAGGTGTGAAACACCTCATTAAGAACGGGTCTTAATCCTCTTACTGGAGTCCTTTATAAATAGATTGAATACAGAGAGATAGATGATAGATAGAGATAGATAGAGATAGAGATAAAGATGATAGAGGTAGCAATAGAGATGATAGAGATAGATATAGACATAGAGCTGGGGGCGGGGGGGGTGGGGGGAGAGAGAGAGAGAGAGAGAGAGAGAGAGAGAGAGAGAGAGAGATAAAGCCAGAAAGCAAGAAGCAGAAAGCTACAAAACGTAGAAGAGAAGGGAGAGATCAGCAAACACTGCTATGTACCTTGCCATGTGGCTGAGGAGCCAAGGATGTACAGTAGCTGGTCTTCAGGAAGAAAGCAAAATTTTGATGATGACTTTATTTGAACTTTTTTCCCAGTCTCTAATTATAAGCAAATAAATTCTTGTTGTTTCAACTAAGCCTATTTCATGGTATTGCTTTGAGTGACCTACAAAACTGAAACAGCATGTCAGTTTCATAATTATTTCCAGGCCCTTTGCTCTCTGTTTCTATGCCTCTAACAGCAAGTATAAGGTTGTCATATTGTGATGTGTTTGGATAAGGGAACCTCGGGTTGGTTCTCACTTCATTTGGATGAAACATTATTTTCATTACCTAAAGATTTCTTTATATGATGATTACAAATAATTATCCACTTTATTTTAAGATTTGCTTTTCACATTACAGGTGTTGTTGTTGTTGTTGTTGTTTAATATTTTGTTCTCTGCTAATTTTCTTGGCAAGACTTAAGTCTTTTATCTCTAGGAATTGTTCTAGGGGAGAAAACTGTCTTGGAGAGTTTACTCCATTTGAATTTTTCCAAATATTCTAATAAACTAATCTATAGAATGACCCAAGAGATTTCTGAAAACTCAAATTTCTACACAGGTTGCAGTATGTAGTCAATTTTTATCTAGTACTCTAGATGTTTTATTGTTATATATTCTCTGGCATGTATACCTCTCATTGCCTGTAGGAATTTGTGGAAGGTGTCAATTTCCTGGGATGATGTTGGAGAGATAGAGTATCATGCTTTTAATTAGAGAAGAAGCAATCATAGGGATATGCTGTTTGAATGACTGAATGGCAAAAGAGTTCTACTCTTACTTGCAAGAAAGCACTAGCATTGGCATTTCCAGAAAGTTAAATTCCAGCATCTTCCTTGTTGGGTAAAATCTTAATGGTCAGGACCATGAATGTTATCCTAAATTTGCAAGTAAAGTAATTTTTGCTTGCTTCTTCAAAATTGACTGAGAAGGTGCAAATTTAATAACTAAACTCAGTGTTTTTAAATTTGTTGTGTCACCAAATAATGAACTTGGCCAGATTAATTTACACTAATTAGGCTAGTTTTTACATTTTCATGCAAACATATCTTCTTTGTTTTCCTTTAACACATATTCCCAGGTATCTTTACATGATAAATATTGATGTTTTACTTAATATCTTTATATTCTAAGCATTCACTCTGGATACTTCTATACCTCACACTTATCTGAAAGACTGAGATGGTGGGAAGTCTTAGTGGAGATATGGAAAGTATAGGCATTTGGAACTATTTCTAGATCCACTGATCAGCCAAACGTTGTCGTGTGTTTTATGGTCACAGATGTTATCTAAATTACACTCAGAGAAAGAAGACCTGCTTTTCAGGATAAATGACAGGACTCAAGAGGTGAGTTCTTGAAAAAAAAAACTGGCAAAGGATACTCATTGAAAATTTATGGGATATATTGAAATATAAACAATATCTTACATGTATTTTCATTAGAGGAAGTCGTAATTGGGGAAATTAAGTTAGCAAAGCACAGGAATCAACATGGATATATTTAAGTCTATTTGGTTTC
>JAQZBX010088885.1:0-12698 GCA_029593785.1 Cabassous unicinctus
TGCAATATACCACCGCAGAGTCCATATTTAAATATATCAAAATCATTCGAAGGCAATGGGTTATAAATAATTATACCCACTAAATAAATTTCACTAAGTATTTCATTTGTTATTAGCAAGAATATATACTAGGTTTTGGACTGACAATCAAATAAAAACTTTAACTTCGTAATCATACTTATTTTAGCATAAAAATGTCATTAACAACAAACATAAAAACTGTATTCATATCCTAGTGAATCAGTGATGGTCTGGTTACAGTGATGTTCCATAACAAATAGTTTTATTCAGTGAATATCTACTCAGGTTCCTGTCTTGTAATAATCATAATGTAACAGAAGTTCCTGATTATGAGCTATTTCTGCTGGAGATAAGATAAATGGGGGGAAACTGAGCAAAATTAAACTTTGCATGGCTTTTGTATCAAATTCCCTCCTCAGAAAAAACTTAATGACGCTTTTTAACTACTCTCTAAAATGACGCTTTTCATGCTGCACACTCCCTTTCTCTCAATTCAGAACACCTCTTTTTATTTCCTAATCCATTACAAACTAATTCAAACTTTAGTTTTTCTCTTTTTCTTAAAGTGCCTTTATCTAGTTACTGTTATAGCACTCTTTCCAGGACTCTATAAACAACAGACCAACTTGGAGCTGTTTCTTAAAAACGGAATCAAATAATAATTATAATAAAGTAATTGTAAAATAATTCCACCACCACCACCTCTTGCCCCCACATCCCCAAGAACTAGCAAAATGTGCAACTGGGATTTATAAGAACAAATCTATACATAAAACACACCCACATTTTATAGTAGTTATGGTACATACTTTCCCCAACTTTTATAATACTTTCTATACTGAGATTTAAAAAAGACTAGATATAAAAATTTCATTTTGGTTTCAGTGTAGAAAATAAGCAATTTCCAATACAGTGGAAGAGATAAAAAATAAAGGGTCAAGGTCAATGTGGAAAAATACAGAAAGTAAAGAAAAAATAGCAAATAGAGATTAAAACCATAAACCTGGCATAAACAAGAGGAGAAAAGTCTGGAGAAAACTGTTATAGGCAAAGATAGGAAAGCACCAAAAATACGGAACACACTACGGTAGGGACAGGGAATGGGGAATAAATTAGGTTAAAGAATGGGAGAAAAGGGATCAAGAAAAGAAATTTTAAAAAGTGATGCATCAACGGAAAGTGATGTTATACTTCAATCTGTTAATTTTCTAAAATAATTAAGGTCAAATTTCATAAATGTTGAGGCAACTATCCATGACAAAAATGAAATCTAATCAGGTGTACATGTTTTTCCCCAAAAAGTAGCTGAAATATGACTAAATATTATCAAGAAAATATTATTTTCAAGTTGCTTATTTCAAGGTAGAAACACTGGCTATTCTATCATCTGATTAGTTTCCCCTTACCACTCACAAAAAGAAAAAACTACTATCAATGAACAAGATGATTTTGCTTCTGATGAGGAAGAAGGGACATTTAACAGGAAAATCTGGTTTTACTTTCTAAAGTCAGTCAGTCCAATTGAGTTCTAATTTAAGAAAAACAAATTTTGTAATCTGACAAATCTTATTTTCTACAAAGTCAAAGAAAACCTTCTAACACAAATTTTAATCTGAAAAGGAATTAAATGGCTGCAATTTGATAAAATTCTAGTCAAAGAATATTTTAATTCTGAAGATTCTGATGATTATTCTTTCAAGTTATTCCAAAACACAGGTGAAGTGATTTTACAGTCTTTTCTTTGTATAAATGATAGTGTAATCTAACTAAAAAGAAATACAGAATAAAACATCTGGATGACCAATGAATACATTTCTAAAATCCTTTTGCTTTATTCTTCCCAAGAATAAAGCCTTAATAGAAATAAACCACTTACCACTGACAAGCAAACTTCTCGCTATCTATTTCCACTATTCCTGGAGGTGGAGCAACATGCTGTGCTACAACTGCTCTGGAAGCTACAGAAAAAAAAAAACATTATCTACATCATTTTTTAAAACTTAGTCACTATATGCCATATATATTTCATGGAGACTGATCAAATTAATATTCACAAAGATTACTTTTTAAAAAGGTGTATAAACATATGAAAATTGGAGAAAGAAACTAGTGTATATGGAGAACAGACTACACCAGACGCTGTCTGAGATGCTTTTTTTTTTTTTTAAAGATTTCTTTATTCATTTATTCCCTCTTTCCCCCTGTTGTTTTTGTGCTCGCTGTCTGTTCTCTGTGTTCATTTGCTGTGTGTTCTTCTGTGTCTGCTTGTCTTCTCTTTAGGCGGCACTGGGAACCGATCCTGGGAACTTCCAGAGTCGGAGAGAGGCGCTCAATCTGTTGTGCCACCTCAGCAACTTGTCTCTTATTGTCTCTCCTCTGTGTCTCTTTCTGTTGTGTCATCTTGCTGCGCCAGCTTTCCGTTTGGGCCAGCACTCCTGCGTGGGTAAGCATTTCGCGTGGGCCAGCTCTCCATGCAGGCCAGCTTGCCCTCACCAGGAATCAAACCCTGGACCTCCTATATGATAGATGGGAGCCCTATTGCTTAAGCCATATCCGCTTCCCTGAGATGCTTTTTATAAATTGTTTTGTTTAACCTCATAATTATTTAAATAATAACAATATTGATGATATAGCTAATATAAACTCAGTTTTTCCCCACTGGCCAGATACTGAGCAAACACTTTATGTGTATTATTTCACTTAATTCTTCTATGAAGTGGGGACAGATAAGGAAACAGACTAAAAGTAATCACTTTGAGTATTACAAAATAACTAGCCTGTGGTCACATAGCCAAATATACCAGTAAATAAGCATCTCAGTTTAGTTACAGAATTGAATAAAATTTTAATAGCAGACTGCATCAGAAATTGTAACTTTGCTTCTGATAAAAAGGTATTAACACTGTATGTGGCATATATAAATATTTCTAGAATAAGATGAACAAAATTTGAACTAATTTCAAATCCCACATTCAAGAAAGGATTTTCATAGACTATTCATGGAGGAGGGGGGAAGTCTGGGGGTGGTAGGGGAGATCTGTTCTAATAATAATTCTGAAGAATACATTTTGTCCTGAAAGAGGCAACGTGGTTCTATAAAAATACACTAGTTATTAATCTTAAAACTCATAAAATTTCTATGATTTTACTAATGACATATTTTAAAGCAATTTCAAGGCCAACGAATCAATGAGGAAAATCATCAATTATTTCCTAACAAGTGGAATAGATCTTTAGAAAAATGATTACATGTTATCTCCTTTGCTATTCCATTATACAAAGGAACTAATGAAAACAAGAAAAATAAAGTAGATGATAATATAAACTTGTCATATTATGATAAATTATAAATGTGAATCTTACATATTTGTATATAAAAATTTAAAGTTATTTTATTGCTTCACCATTGAAACATTATTTTGTAGTTTTAAACATATAGACTGTGCCCACTTTTTCTCAGATGACATTTTAGCAAAATTTCTCAGACCTGGCAAATAGAATAAATGCATTTCTAAAACACTGGAACTAAAGAAGCTGAGTCTGTGAACGATCTGAAGCAAACACGACCCTTGATGAGGTCCCAGGCTTTCACTGGGATAAAAGATAACAGCAGCCACCAAATATTTACTCTATTTTAATCTTTATTAGTCTAAGTTTAATTATCCCACTTTACAAATGAGAAAACTAAAGCTCTTCTGTCCATTCAGTGAAGTGTGATGAAGATGATAGAGTTGGGTGTAGTTGGGAAAGCATTCTTTAAAGAAGTGTTGAATTTGGATCCTGTCACATTTCAGAGGCCATAATGTGATATGCCCCTTCCTAACAGAAAATAATATTACAACTAAAATCATCTTCCTGCTGGCAACTCTGGCTTTTCTTTTCTTCTTCTACCTTGATGATATAATTACAGAAATACCTTTCTAGGGCCTGAACCTATATAGAAATCCTCTTCCCTTTTCTCCATGACTTGTACTATGAAAGAGTATACCCTACTAAACTGAAATCTATTGAATAAATTTAGTCAATTTCATGAACCAGTAGAAATTATGAGAAATCTTAAAAACAATGTATAAAGAAAAATGATGAAGAAATAAAGTAGGAATATAAACTGGAAACTTAAGTGGCTATAATCTGGGAAGCAATGACCACAGGATACCTGAAGACATTCCAAATGATACATATGTACTTATACTTTTAATGGAATCAATTTTTAGATACTCAACTTTGGTATGTATTCCATCCTAAAACTGCTTTGCTTGAGAATACCATTTCCCCTTTGACAACTGCTCTTCTCCCATTTTGGAACAGATAGGGTTAACTCTTACCCATCCTTAATAGCAATGCAGGATTATAGTTAAATGCATGACAAGCTTGTAACCATGAACAAGTTACTTAAACTCTCTGTCTATAAAATGGGAAAAAGTATCAGTATACAGACATTATAGGTTGTTATGAGGATTAAAGGAATTTATATGTAAATCACTTAAAACAATGGCTGGCACATAGTAAACACTATATAAATGTTAGATATTATTATTACTGTGGTATATTTTTGTAGGTGGAAAAAAACATCTGGAACACCAAACAAAGGGAGAATTAGAAACATTTTTCTGTTCACAAAGCCTCTTTTAACCAGGATATTAAGGTAGGGCTTCCTGTCTATCCCAGTATTTTATATTTTATTGCTAAGGGCAAGGCTTGGAATTAGAAATTGGATATTCAAATATATTATATAAAGTGATGATGATTTTTGTTTAATGTCCTTGCCTCTTTATCCCTTAGCTACTTTGAAAGAGTGCATTATTTTGAAGGAAGAATCCTTTATAAGAAAAGCACAGAAAAAATTTTAAAGAAATACTGAGGGGAGCAGATGTGGCTCAAGCAGTTGAGCACCTGCTTTCCACATGGGAGGCCCCAGGTTTGGGTTCCCTGTGCCTCTTAAAAAAACCACAAACAAACAAGCAAACAAATGAAAAAACCAACTCAGGGGAGCTGATGTGGCTCCGTGATTGAGTACTGGCTTCTCACATATGAGGTTCCGGTACCTCAAAAAAACAAAAACAAAAACAAACAACAACAACAAAAAAACACACACCAAAAAACCCTCAAAGTGTTGGCATCTTATTATTTCATCCAGATGACCAACTCACAGCAACTTTAACCGTCTTAAAATTATTAACTGAGTGTGTTATGGGAACACATATGAACATGCTTTCTTGAACTGAAAAACAAAGTCAAATTTTTTTCTAACTACCAGAAAGTGAGTTTGATTATGCAGATGCTTTTGACAATAGTCTAGCTTCGTTGGTTTGGTTATGTGGCAGACATTTTCCATAAAATGAATGAGATAAATATGGTTTTGAAAAAAGTGTATTCAAAGCATGTGATAAAATGATTTTATATAAAAAAATTTGTATTGCACTTGAAAAAAACAATGAAATGAATGATATTTTAATTTCCCTAACCTGGTGGTCCTTAAGGTTTAGTCTCCAAACCAGTGGCATCAGCATCAGCATCTCGTGGAAACTTGTTAAAAATGCAAATGCTCAGATCCCACCTGAATCAGAAACTTGAGGTGTGGAACAGAGCAACATGTATTTTAATAAATCCACCAGGTGATTCTGATACACCCTGAATTTGAGAAGCACTGTGCTAACACTTTCTGAATATACTGGGTTACACAAGGTGCCTCTAAGTGATAATGTGATTTACAGCCATGTCTTTTAGATATATTTTACACACACACACCTCTAATGACTGGGCAACAATTACTTTTACAAGTCAGGTAATTGTCAATTCTTTGACTTTAACAAAATTAAAGGAAAACTCAATCAAGTTGTCACCTGATCATTAAAAATATGTTTAATATTTTTTAGAAAATTCTGAAGAAATTGAAAGAATTGTAAGTTCCATCCTCATCTATTTATGTGAACTAGATTTTTCATCTTAACTCTATAAAATAAAAGGAAAAACAGGGACAGAACTCAGTTTCATTATAGGAATAAGTAATATTCAACCAGAGATATGGTTTTCAGAAAACTTGGGGAAAAAAGTCCCATCTATCTCATTAAGAGATATACTTGCAGTAATTTTACCTTTTGTTTAATAATTGTTTATAAAAGCTTGAAATCTATTTACTATTGTTTGATGTACTTTTTACTACTAAAACTTCTAATTATAAAAATTTTTAAGCACTTAAAACCTTATAAAGTAACAGGGATATGAAAAACTTAAAAAATTTGAATGTCTACACATTTTTATAGCAGAGAAGTATGATAGGGTAATGAATAAAAGACTTTCACGCATAAAATGTATTATATTAGGAAAAAAATAGATGACGATATTGGAATATGAATTCAAGGAGAAAGAGAGATATTGTAAAATTTCTGATGTTAAGAGCTTGTATATTTTTAAAATGGATGATGGTAAGTTATCAAGATTCCACTAGATACAAAGTATTCTAAGTTTTTTTTTTTAAGGAGGTACCGGAGATTGAACCTGGGACCTCGTACATGGGAGGCAGGTGCTCAACAATTGAGCTATGCATGCTCCCCAAAACAATTTTTTTCCTAGGAGGTACAGGGGATTGAACCTGGGACCTCATATATGCAAAGCAGGCACTCAATCGCTGAGCTAACTTTTACTTTAAATCACTCCCTAACTTTTACTTTAAAATGTCAATTTAATATTCATCAAAAATATTTCTCTGCAACTATTTAAGTTATGAAGAAGTTTACATGTCAACTTTAAAATGGGTTAAAGGGTATATAAATTTTCATGATGAGGAAAAGTTTGAAGAAGACCATTTCATACGAAAGCATTAAAATATGGGAGGGGGTACAGGAATCAAACTATAAAAAACAACTAATCAAACAATTAATGGTTATCATTCAGGGTAAGTGAGTAAATTAAAGTACCTTCCAGCTCAAAAATGAACTCTCTCAGGTCTCTAGAGACCTACTCCCACTTTTATTAATAAATTTCCATATACATCAGTAAGCCACAAGCTCTGAATGTTTAATTTTCTCCATTTGCCAAATGGGAACCAAATTTTACATTGTGGTGGATTCATTCATTAAGGTCAAAGGTCAGTCATAAGGCAAAAATAGTGGCTTTCATCAAAATTCCTTTTGAATGTTTCTCAAATGGCCAATTACAGTTCAGTGTCTTCAGGACAATTTATCAAACTTTGTTAGACACTGTTTTTCTATGGTCCTCAAATAATTTAATCTTCAGTTTCTTCTTTGAGGATATCAATATATCCTTAACACCCACCAAAATGGAAACATTAACTGTTTTATTCCTTTGTCAAGGTTGAGATTGTTAATATTCTGACTGTAGATTCCCCAATATGCATCTATTGCCTGTGGATGGAGGCTCACTGAGTATATTGGCAGTAAAAATTAACTATTATTTTCATGCCTTTTATTATTTGACTAATTCTGTTAGTTGAATTCAAATAAGCTAAATGCATATATGATACAACTCTACCATATACTTTAGGAGGACATAATGGAAATCAATGAAATATGTGGTACATATTACAAACTTTGCATAAATAAATAATATAATTTTAATACGATGTAAATAGAGTGTAGATGGGACAATGGGACCATGGTTAAATAAGTGGAAACTAGTTAGCTGGCAAGTGATGATGAGAGTCTGAACTGCTTGCTAAGCATTGGCAACTGAAGACTCAACAAGGTTTGGTGATAAGATGAATGTGGTAGCTAAAGACTAAGATTTTTGATTTGGGGTTAGTGGAGGAGGATGAGAAAGACTTGAATATATTTCTAGATTGAAAGGAAGAAGAAAACACAGACAGGTTTAAGGTATGGGCAAAATGATATTCAGCACATACATTCAGAAGTAATATCTCTTCCTCAGAAAAGAGGAAATTGAAAGAGAATGAGTTCAGATGCTATTAATTTGTAAATGAAGGGTAAGAAATTGAAGAAATTCATGCTTGATGGCCTCCATATTCTTTGCAAAGTAAAAGGTTAAGAATAACTGAGGAAATGAGCATCCTCCATCAAAAAAGTACAAGGAAAAGACATGTCTTGGGGAGGGTAGAAGGTAGAAGGGCAAGAGAGCAAGTGAAGTGAAAGAGGGATTATTTTTGTTAGGGCAAACAGAGGTGTAGAAAGCACTCTACAAAAAGGCCAAGATTGTGAAAATATAAAATGACTCATGATGAGCCAGGAGAAAGAAGCTCAAGGTCTGAGGAGAAGGCATGTTATTAAAGAGATTTGAGTTAAACAGAATTGACCCAAGGGTCTCTAGGAATTCTGGGTACACATTTGTAAGGTATGTAGGCATGCATGTGTGTGTGCATATATACACATGTCTGCTCCTAGGCTCTGATTCTGTGTAGTGTTGAATCCAAGGGTTAGGAGTGTTAGGCATTTTATTTATGTATTCTGATGACCACCTGAGAGAATTATAAGGTAATATATGATTAACCTATTCCTGGTATGCCAATTTCCCATGATCAAAATTACATATAGTAAGTCCACTGGGGAACTCTGCTCGCATAATTGTAAACAGTCTCTCACACTCCTCTACTCAACTTGATTTTTCTATTACAGTATTTTCCCTCTGTGCTCATCTTGATCTTGCTGCTACTAAAATGGATAATAGCTAAGATATTAGAAAACATATTCAAGTTCTCCTTTGGCTTACTCTGCTGTAAAACATCAGTTCTCTGTATTGCAACTTTAAATATATCCTTAATATTAAATCTTACAAAGCAATAACCATACTGAAAACGATTATGTAGAAACACTAACCTGGGGCAGATGCTACATGGGTCTGGGTTTGGACTTGCTCTACAGCTTGTGGCCTAATTTCAGATAAAACTTGATGACTGGAACTTGGATGTTCAACGAGTTTTACTGCAGCTAATGCATCAGGGCCAAACATCTGAATATCCATAGAAACCAGACAGACTAACATATCTAAAATAAATTTAAAAAACAAGAGCTATTAGTCAATATTATAAAACAATGTTGTTGCTGAAGAACACATATATACAGAGTACTGGTTCTCAAATGCCAGTTCATAAATTATTTTATATCAAAATTACCTGTTGATCCATAAAAAAGATTTTCTGGCTTAATATCTGAAGACTAATTTAGAATATCTGGAGTGGGGGCTAGGTATTTATATTTTTAAAAGGCTTCCCTCCTGAGTAACTATGAGGTATAGTCAGATTTAAGAACCACAGATATTGAAATTGACATCTTAATTCTTAATAGTAGTAGTTTTATACTAAATCTTTTTTAACTCTGATTTTAGCATTTATACCCAAGAAGGAAATGATTTTAACCACTAAGTTGGTTTAAAACTGACCATCAATTAAGAAGGTGAGTTCACTGATTTTAAGGATTCTATTACAGTAATTTCTAAGAACAGAAGGAAGCTTCTTTCATTCAGCTTTAGTTGCTTACTAGTTGTAGCTGACTGACCATTTGGAACACACAGCCCTGTTCTCCAGAGAATCAGACATAGTAGATTTGTCAATTTCAAATGTGATACATAGTAACAGAAATAAAGAGAAGGAATGGGGATTGGTAATAGCCACACATATCCTCACCTCTACATGATAATAGGTGTTCCCTGCTGGTCTTAAACAGGGAGAATGAATAGGGCAAATAAGTGTGTCTGAGGGAGTAATGACTCCTAAAACAAAATAGTGAGTCCCAAATAGCAACTATGATTTTTGCATACCACCACATCAAATATTTTTCCTCAGTAAACAAAATAAATGTTTCTTTTGGTCTAATCTTACCTATGCTCTTTTCTACTTTTGCAATTTTTGTGCAAGCGACATCTCCCATTTCTGTGAGCATATATAGCACCTCGAGTGTTGAGATTACAAGCAGCACATCAGGTAAAGTGAGATGACAAATGATTTCTCTGTATGAGTCCTGATCCACATATTCACAAATTAAAACACCATTATCTTCTGCTTTGCAAAGATTTCCCAAAATTTCCATGCCTGAAAAGTGCATATACACACATATGTTTTTGTTTTGTTTTGTTTTGTATTTTTGTTTTTTTAAACAAATGATGAAGTTTGTGTACTTTAGACAAGGAGAAACTTAAGGGAGCACTCACCCCTCATCTTTAAAAACCTATCCCTTGACATTAGGCATTTTGTAACAGTATGAAACATCAGATGAGTAGTTTTGAAATCAACAGGGTCCAATAAAAGCTGGAAAAATGAAAGGACATCATTGTTGAGGTTTTTTGCTCCAGTGCTATATATTTAAAATTTATTAAACATGAATGTCATATAACTTTAAAAATGTAATTACTGTGAGCATAACCATCACATTTAAAACATCATTTCAAATATTTTCCACAAAAATGACACTTCCACACTATGCTGTTAGCAACAAATATATGCAAGCATTTAATATTCTGTAAATATAACAACTATAATAATGCTATATCCTAAAATTTTAGAATTTACTTGAGAGTAAATGTCTTTGCTATCTACAAAAATTAATTTTAAGGTACTGTCACATGCTTACCTCAGCTGCAATATTTCCTAATGTGTCAAGTCCCAATTGCCTTAGAGAAATAAAATGACTATGTGCAGAAAGTAATAAGAAACGAAGACAGGTACGATTAGCTGCCAAGAACTTAACATTGCCCTCCTCAAAGGAAAGATTTCTCAAAATCACTGCAATCTGAAGTACCCGTTGTCCTTCAATATCATTAATGCCCAACTTCCGAGGTGGATGAAATAAAGATTCCCAAATCCATTCTCCTGATGTACCTTCTATAAGAGAAAATACATATTTACTTATATTGCTATTTCATGTATTATTGATATTCCAAAATTATTTAACAGTTTTGCTCTAACTGACTTACCATGAGACTTGTTTCTGTCAGAAATGAGATCACGTACTTCATTATCATCAACAATATCTTTCCAAAACTGTAATGAGAAATTATTATACTGAATTCTGACTATTTGAAATAACTATTCTATTATTTTAAAAAGTCACTCATGCTATAAAACTGTAATATTTCATCTTTAAAAAATAAATTTAGATATCATTACATTTTATGGATTTAATCCTTTGACATAAATGCTTACTTTTCTATAGTTTAAACTTTTATATACTAAAGATTTTCTTTTTAAAACAGGGATTCTTAACCTTGGGTCGACAAAATCACTAGAAGATCTGTGAAAAAAATTATTAGAGCATCTGGGAATTTACAAGGGGGAAAAATTATGTCTTTGTGTTCATTAACCTGTAACTGAAATTTAGCATTTACTATATATTTCAACTCTGTATGTTAGGCAACATTAGTAATATCAGCAGTACTTGTGACTTTGCCACCAATTTCAATCACAGATGACTTTATAAATTTTCAGATCACTTTACAGCTATGGAAAATATCTAGAAATAGTGTTTATGGTTATCAGAACTTCAAAAGTATGGTAGTTATTAATCCCATCACTAAATTGCACTAAATCACAATTTTCCTATGACACAGATGTCCAACTACTGAGTGAATCTACACTTAGTAGACATTCAAACAATAAGTGGTGAAGTTGTATTGTTTCCAAGTTGGTACCCCAGATAGTTAAGTTACTTTTCAGTATTCCCTATCTACAGTTGGTTTATTGATCAATATGTGGGAGGAGATGAGTCAAAATCCACCACGCTGTTTAATGTTTTTATTCAAACTAAGAAACAAATGTCTTTACACTAATATGTCTATAAAAAAAAGAAATTTAGCCAGAGAAATTTAGCTTCAAATTGCCTGCCTGTATTTTAAATGTATTATTTTTTTATTTATGCATTAATAAAGAAGCATATGGACTATTCACTTTTTATTTCTAAACACTGTTATGTGTATTTCAAAATAATTTTTTTTTTTTGGAATTCAAGTTATTTTGAATTTAAGGACACTAGTTGGAGAAGAGATCCATAGGCTTCAACTAAACAGCAAAGGGATCCACTGTGCAAAACATTCACAATAAACGATGTTTGGTAACTAAATAAAAAAAAAACTGGGCATATGAATAAAAAAGGCAATGTTCAATAATCAAGGAAAAATGGCCACAGAGACTTCAAATAATAAAGATATCAGACATGGAATTTAAATGACTATGAATAGGAAGTCTAAAGAAACAAAAGACACAATTGAAAATTCTTGGAAAGAAAAAGAAACTATAAGAATCAGATAGAAATTCTAGAACTGAAAAGCATAACAACTGAAATTAAGAACTCAATGGATGGGTTTCACATCTGATCAGATACAACTCAAAAAAGAATTAGTGAGAGATTCCGGAAAGATGGCAGACTAGAAAGATAAGGGAATCTCTTTTCTCCCAGAAAAATAGCTAGAGGACAGGCTGAAATGGCCTGGAAAAAAATCTTCAAGGGTCTAGGACACCAGGCAAAGGCTGGACACCACCCAGAAGAGAAAGGGACAAAAGAAAAGACTCGTGATGGCAAAACTTTGAGTCAAAAGCCACAGCTGCTACTGCCAGTATCCTTCCCCACACTAATGACACTTTCGAATTCTCAGGCCTCTGGGCCAGCTATAGATAAAAGAGGACCCCAGGAAAGGGGAGAGAGAAGGACACAGCCTAAGGCTGACTAACCTTTTTTTTTTTTTTTGAGAAATTTTTAGTAATATTATCTTATTTT
>JAQZBX010088886.1:0-12698 GCA_029593785.1 Cabassous unicinctus
CTCACAAGGAGGCGCCGGGAAGCGAACCCGGGGCCTCTCATATGGTAAACGGGTGCGCTATCCATTGCACCACAGCCGCTTCCTGCCGTGAGGTTGCTGCATCAGCCCACCGCACCGCTCAGGCCAGCGTGCCCTCACAAGGAGGCCTCGGGGCGCGAACCCGGGCCTCCCATATGGTAAACGGGGGCTCTATCCACTGAGCCACACCCGCTTCCCCCCAAATACTTTTTACTTATGAAAGTTTATTTTATCCATTTTACAATAAACACATGCACATTAGCGAATATGGGAACTACAGAATAGAAAGGAGAACTCTCTCGGGGCCCCACCTCCTGCCCGCAGCATCCGCGCCATAGCTGCATTATTGAATTCATTCCCCCCTTCTATGACCACCTGCCCCACTGCGTCGGTGAGCGCCTCCCACGTTCACCCCACTCCACTCCCACCCCAGCTCCATCCCTAGCACAACGCCCAGCACACGGCAGGCAGCCCCCCACGTAACCGGGATGCTTTATTATAATGTTTCCCGGTTCATGGGAAGAAACACCGAGCGCCTCCTGCTTCTCTTCGGAGCTGCCCTAACCCTGTCACTCGGACACGCCTGCGGAGCTGAGCGAGGCAGAACGGGCCTCGCCGGCAGGACCTCCCTTACCTGCATCCCTCTCATCTTCTGGAACCGGGCGATGGCATCGCTGATGGTGTAGACTCGCACGTGGCCCATGTGCAGCTTGCCCGACGGATAAGGGAACATGGAAAGCACGTAAAACTTGGGCTTTGATTTCTAGGAAAGAATGACATCAGGGTATTTAGGAAGCATTTACTGGGAACCCTGGATGTACATAATATGCTGGCACTTGACTAAGGTAACAGCTTAACATTTTTAAAGCTTGCTTTAAAAAAACTGTTCCCATAATATATACTGACAAAAATGTCAAAAACCATAATTCAAAGCCCTGGTTAAAGCTAAAGAATGTCCAAAATGATGCTGAACATTTCAAAGTGCTAATTACCCATTTATATTTTGAATCTCTCTCTCTCTCTCTCTCTATATATATATATACATATATATATGTTTTTTTTTTTTCTTTTAATAAAGTGGATCTTTAAGATGGTTTCTATCTAGGTCTTAAAGAACTATATGTTTTTCCAAATAAGCTCCAACACATACATCTATACATTCAAGCAAACGCTAGCTGACTCACATAGCTACGGCATCTCTGAAAATGGAGCCTTTCCTAAGTTCCACGTAGCTG
The DNA here is from genome assembly GCA_029593785.1 of Cabassous unicinctus. Lineage (NCBI taxonomy): Eukaryota > Metazoa > Chordata > Mammalia > Cingulata > Chlamyphoridae > Cabassous > Cabassous unicinctus. The sequence continues at coordinate 1,254 of JAQZBX010088886.1, forward strand.
CATCCAGTCTTGGACTTAGTGGTAAGAGCAGGAGGCTACAGCACCAGTTTGGATCCTGTATTACATTACAAGCTTATTTTTTCCACAGAGAAAGTAGGCAATGAGAAGGTCTTGGTCTGTTTTTTTCCCAGGGGTGATACGCTGGCCGCCTGAGACCAGGGCTATATCTCTCCCGCTTCCAGAGCAGCGGCGTCATCGTGAGAAAGCCGGGGAGACACAGGAGAAGGCACAGGTGCGTGAAGCCAGCCCAGGCCTCGCGGGATCACCGCCTGCCAGCACCCTGGCCTGCCAGCACCCTGGCCTGCCAGCAGTGAAGGGGGACGCGGGCACCGGTTCGCACTCGAGGGGGGCTCTCCAAAGGAAAGGTGGCTTCATTTCCTCCATTCCTCACGGGGGCCTCTGCTCCAGGGCACGGGCTGTGTCCCTCTGATTGATCTCTTCTGACCCGGCAGTAAGAGTTCCTGACTGCTGGGTACACGTTTGCTGGCTTTGTGCTCCCAGAGCTCCATTACTGGCCCTGGGCGTGAGCACTCGATGCTGGAGGGCACTTTTCCCAGCAGCTTTCCCAAACCCTCTGCAGGTGCTGGGAGGGCCCCCCGCCCAGCCTTGAACCCTTCCCTAAAGAAAGAACGAGCCTCAGGTCCTGGGGGCTGGGACCGGGTGCCAGCATCACTGTTCATTCTATTGATTCCTGCCCTCTCCTGTGTTCTTCTTCCTGTCCACAGTCCCTTCCCTTCTGGCTTTACTGAGTTCTTGAAGACTTTGCTTTTCCCCCCAAGTAATTAAAACAAATTCAAAGCAGCATTTTCATGACCCTTTCCATGCCTGTGTGGGAGGGGGTTATATTTTTGCTAAGTATTTGCATGACTGAAATGCACAGAGCCAACTGGAATCAGGGGAGCAGAAGAAACCAGAAATCAAATTCTCTCCAAATCTCATTAGAGTCATTGATTTAAACTTCCTTCAGCAAGGAAGTTAAACGAACGATTTACAGAGCCACTAGCAAGTAGCAAAACAAACTAGAGTGGAACTTTTCTCGGTACTGTCCGTCCTCTAGAAATCACCAAGGAGTGGTAAGTAAAGCCGCCTGAGGGAAGGAGAGGGAGAAAGAGAATAAATAAGGAATCTGGATAATGAACTAGAAAATCATCTTGAAATGCTGACGTGACAACTGAGCCATTTAAGTAAATGGATGGAAAGCTGTGTGTTGAGCATGTGTTTGCACTGGCACTCGCAGATCCCTGAATCCCAGGCAAACCCCGGAAGTGGGGTCGGGGCTGACTTAAAAGCTGTATTCAGGTGGGCGAGCGACAATCTGTTCAGCTTGTACACAAATCCCCAAAGGAGGTGTAAGACCCCAGGCTGTCACCTAGCGCAGAAACCAAAGCAAGGAAATTGCCCACTCTGTTCAAACCTTATTCCTTCTTGCTATGTATCAGGCCTATTGCCTTTTCTCTGGGAATTTGTAGGGAGATGGGTAAATAGCTGTTTCAAAATTCTTTGGCAGCTAAAAAACCAGTAAGAATCCTTGAAATAGGCTATTTCTAGTTTTTTCATTTTAAAGTTTTCACATGAAAACCATTTTTCTTTAACAAAATCACCTTGTTTTTATGTTGATATTTTTATGTTTTTTACATTATGCTTATTTAACAATCACCCTTGGCCCATTTTCCAACAAATAGCTTCTTTACTAGCATCTCCTTTTTGTTCGATAGAGATTAAAGAGCAAAACTGAAGGACACTAGCTAAGTCAAACTGCAAAACTGAGTTTCTGAAAGACATTCAGAAAAGTATTGCTGGAACACATTTTCAATATTCTATTTAGCTCACTGCCTGCCCTTGTCTTTTGTCTTTTCTGTGTGAATTAAGTCATTTTTCCTGACAATGGAATGAGTTCTGTATCCTGGGGGTGGAAGGGAGAGAAGGAATTATGGGAGTTTATGTTAAAATTGAGCAGGAATATGATTGAAAGGGTAATTTTCATAATTACATAAAAGTGTAAGGACTTTTGAGAAATCAGGATCGGATGCGATGGGGAAGAGACGGCTCTCCTAAGCGGGCCCCAGGACTTCCGTCAGCTCCGACTTCAGGGGGAGGACGGTGCCCCTCCACAGCCGCCGAGCGCCGAGGGCAGGGGCCCGGGGCCCTGGTTCCCGCCCAGCTCTGCCACCAGCCTTTGCCTGCCCGGGCTCAGATAAACCTGAAGATCAAAGGTGGAGCCAAAGAAGGTTCCGGGTGAAAGAAAGAGCTCAGGAGCCAAACCTGCCTGAATCTGAATCTCGGCACATTACCAGGTCCCTTTCTGAGCCTCAGTTTTCGTACCTGAAAAAAGGAGGCTAATGATACCTACTCCTCAGGGGTTTGAAGGGTTAAGTAAGATAATAAATGGAAAGGAGGTGCCTGACATATTGTAAGCGGAAGTTCTTTCTATGATGTGATTACGGTGATGATGGCAAGACATTCAACTTGTAAAAGCTCACTGGGTGGATTTCAAATGAACCCAATACCTGAGTGCGGTCAATTTTATATAAATGCCTCGAAATGCACCGGCTTTCAGTCATATTCCCAGTTCCGAATAAAGACACTCCACATAGCACTTATTAATATAACATTTTGGTTTCTAAAATGTCCTCGGCCACATTTTCTATCTGACTTTCAGGACAATTCTGTGAGGGCCTTCCTCACAAGCAGGGCTTTCCTTTTTGATGAGGACCCTGAGAAGCAAGGAGCTTAAACGACGTGGCCGTGACCACACTAAGTTCTCGTGCTACGGCCAAGTCCCTGGACTCCGCACTGAGAGCTCCTTCCGTTGACCTTCCCCCAGGTCAAACCCTGATAAGTGCTACCAGGGGATCATGCACAGCATCCTTTAGGCTAGTTCCCCAGTTATCGAAACACAATTAATTTTGATTCATTTTAATTAAAAAAAAAAAAAAAAAACTATTGAGAAGAATGACAGGTCACAAAATCAAAATGCTACAACTTCAAGATGTTTGGCAGTCACTAAATTATGATCTAAACAAAACACAAGAAAAAAGGAAAACAAACGACTAATTTTGCTTCCTCATCCAGAATTAAACTCCTCCCTAGAGTTTGCTTCCAAAATACATTTAGTTCAATTAGGCTGGTCATGCTGACATGAAGGCTTTTCATTTCCTAATGAGATGAAAGTCAACGCGTTCATCTTACAATTATAAATCATGTTCAAACTTTTTTAAAAAATTATTTCATTTTACTTGCTATACACTACATCTCTCATAATACCAGATTTTCTTTCTAACCAAGTCCAAAATTCATCTTTCAGTTGAACACAAATAACTGTCCCACATTTTTCATAATGGCCAATCTCACAGAAAGATGAGTCTAATGATGACAAGAATTAGGAGATGGGGAATGGCAATTACAGTGAAGTGGGGGCTTGGGCAGTTATACTTACGCAACTGCTTGCCTTTGGCGTAATCTCTTTAATTAAACATAGAGGGTTCATTCTGAAGACTGTATTATTTGACTGGTAACTTCTCAAAGGGAAAATCAGAATTTAAGAGTGAAATCCTATCTTAGCGTGTTTCGCTCTGATCAGATGGAAACATTTCACAGACCAAATCGCCTCTCGTTTGTCGTGTTAACCAGCATCGAGAGGTAAGGGTTAATGTGCCCAGGACGGCCCCGGCAGGCTGGCCTCCTGCAGAGCTCCAGGAAACTGGCTGCAGCCAAGTACTCAGCCAATCAGTCGTGGTAGAAAGCCGAGCTGGCGCAGCGCCACCAGAAGCCACGGGTCCTCTAACTCACATGGCGGCCACTGCAGGGTGTGACTCCAGACGTGACCGCATCGCGGGAGCGCCCGATGCTCCCCAAACCTGACGCTAAGATGGCAGAGCAGGGCTGGAGGCCAAGGTCATGAAGGGAGGTACTTCTCAGAACACGCAGCTGAGGGGCCCGGAAGCCTCCCTGCAGGCCCACACGTGATGCTGCCAGCTCCCTGTGCACTGCCCCGCCATGCCACAGCCACGATGGACCAGCGCCTGCTGCCGCTCCTGCCTTGATGAGCTGCACCCAGGACGCCCGTGTGGCTGCTGCCCGCCATTGCCCTAGCAAGCCCGATACCACTGCCTGCCGTGCACCTCGCTGCAAACGGTCTCAGCCCTGTCCTTGCGCTCGCCTTTACCCTTCATTAGCATCCTAGGAGGTAGGCGGCACTATTCTTATCACCCTGCTTTGTAGGTCAGAAAACTGATGCACAGGAGGGTCAGTGATTCGGGTCAAGGTCACATCCTTAAACTGCTTGAACTCAGGTGGTCTGACCCCACCCCCTTCTCTACCTGCTCGGAATCTCTCAGAATACTCACGTCGGCTTCTGAAATTTTGGAAGGCTGTTCTTTTATTCGCTGATGCCACCATTTCTCCACGTCCTTTCTCGTCTGCAGCGTATAGTCTTTTGTCCACTGCCCCGTGGCACTGTAAATGGCTCGGGTCCATCCTGGGGTGGTTCTCCTTTCCCACTGGACGATATCTGCTCTGCCACTGGGCCGCCTTTTCGGAAGAGAGGCATGAAAACCCAGCCTCCGCCAAGCAGAAGCCATTCTTCAGAAGGGGGAAGGCCTGGAAAAAAGAGGGCAAAAGCCACCTTGCTGAGCCACCCAGAAGCCCTCTCCCGAGCAGCCTCTCCACTCAGCACAGCCCCAACGTTCCCTGCCGGGCACGTGCTGCCCTCCTACTCTTTCCACGATTTCCTTCCCTGAAAAGAAAGCTTTAGAAGCTCAGTTGAGAAAAACACGACCTTTTTAATGGAACGGTGGTCAGTGACTCTGAAACACCAAGGAACAAAAGCCCCACAGGGCAAATGGAGCCACCGCTGGGCCAGGCTCTGCCTCGGCCTCCAGGCGGCAGTGGAGCCCCTGGCCCATCTTCTCCTTGGGCCAGTCAGCTCTGCCAGCAGGCTTCACTTCCCACCTCTCCAAACTTCAGAAGGGCTGAGCCCACCTGGGCTTGGCCTTAGGCTCAAATATCAGAAGAGATCTACACACAGGCCCCCAGGGAGGGCCTGAGACCCTGAGCTTTTATTAGGATTTTTCATATATATTACGAGTTAAACATATCTCTGTAGGCTGAGCCAGGAAATAACCATTATTGGGAAGACTGTTCATTCATTTACCAAGTATTTATCATGTGCCTCTAGGTCCACACACTGTCCTCGGTGCCAGGGACACTGCAGGGAACAGCAGCAAAGTCCCTTTTCTCTTGGCATTTGTATACTAGAAGGTAAAAACAGACACTAAACAAGCAAATAAATGTATAATGTAATGAAGGAAACTGGAAGGGGCCACTAGTGGGGGTCAGGGAAGGTGTCTCTGTTGACTATTTCCAGAAATTGACCACATTTTGAGTAATTTTTTTAACACAACCCATAGGTTGGGGGCCTCTAGGATATCCATTGCAATTAAAAACTCAGTTTTAATGTTTTGCTCCACAAGTGAATTCCAAAAATGACCTCATTGAAGAGGTTTCACGTTGCATCGCTGTGTAAAGAGGGGTCCTTAACCAGGGGTCCTCGGACCCCTTGATTTCAGGGGGTCCATGAGCTTGAATTGAAAAAAATCAACTTACTATCTTTATTTTCTCTGACCGCTGATGTTGAGTGTCATAAAACTATTTGCTGCTACATTCTGAGAAGGGGTCTGTGGTTTTCACCTGCCTGGCAAAGGGGTCCATGGAACAAAAAAAGTTAAGAACCCCTGGTTTAAAGGGTTGGGATTTCATCAACTACTTAAGAGTTATGACTAAATAGCCTTAACCTTCTGTCTTCTTGCTTAGCAGCATTCGAGAAGTGCTGGAGTAAAGAAAGGGGTAAGAATAGACCTTCAGAAATCAAAGGAAAATAAAGGAAAAACCTGGCCGCCCAAACTGGTGTTAACTATTTGATTCTCTCAAAATTCTTTCCACAGCTACTAGGATTCCACCTAAAGTGCTGGGTCAGGAACTGCTGCTGGGAGGGCCTGTCGTGGGCTTCAGGAAGCGGGCTGCGCCGCGCTGGCGCTCTGCAGGCCTGCCACAGCCCCGACTCGCCAGCTCTGCTGCATTTAGCACCCTGGCAGCTGCAGGCGTGGAGTCAGGGACAGACCCAGCAGCCCCCGCCAGCCGGGCTCGACCACTTTAAAGCGCACAGAAGTGAATGTCCGCAGATATTAGCAAGAACCACGAGAAACTGGTTGAAGGCCAGCAACTCCACATGACCAATTTAACACATACACACACACACTTTGTACAGTTAAGGCAATGCCTTCTAGCCTCAGGAACTGGGTTTCTATATAATCCAACTAGTCACAGGAGGGGCAGATTCACGGTCCTCTCGCCAAGTCAGCGTTTCCGTCACACCTGTGCAAGCAAAAACGCCAACTCCACGGCTCCCTGGTCTCCCTACTAGCAGGGTGTTCTGGGCGATCACCTCGAGGAAGAACTACGGGAAACAACAAAGTTACAAAACCACAAACTGACCCGAATGCACTGCAGTCTCCGTGTCTGGTTTCCTGCTGACTAGACCCTGGGGCTAATGAACCACCAGGGCAGGGCCAGATCCTACTACCCCTGCGGCACCAAGGCCTCCCCTAAAATTCCAGTCCCAGCCCTCGACCTTACTCACTCTGCACACCTGGCCAGGAACTGCACCGCACAAGAACTAGCTTTCTAAGGTGTTTACAGAAGACCCCGCTCACTAACGACCCCTCTTTTGCATAAACCAATGGAATAGACTAGAGAATCCTGAAACAGATCTGGGTATTTAAAAGACTTTAAAGTTGGTAAAGAAAGAAGCACAGACAGATTACAAAGTGATAGATTAGTCAATGAATGGGGGGAAATTTCAAATTAGAGCCTCACCTCAAGCCATAAGCTGAAGTAAATCCCAGGTAGATTAAAGAATTGTTTTACGTGCCATAAAACAAGACAAAAATACAGGTGAGTAATAAATCTTTAGACAGTGCAGGATGTTCCATCCTGAGCATAAAAGCAATGGAAGGATTCACAAAGGAAAATATTAGTAAATCTGATTATGTGAAAGTGTAGAATTTCTTATCAAAAACATCATGAAAAAAATTAAAAAGCAAACAAACTGAGAGAAGATGATTGCCAAAACTGTAAGGACAAAAAATTATCCTACTCTACAAAGAGATCACATATGAAAAGAGAAACTAAAAATTTAACTTAAAAAAACAGACAGGTAGGAGGATGTAGCTCAAGCAGTTGGGCGCCTGCCTACCACATGGGAGGTCCCAGGTTTGGTTCCCGGTGCCTCCTAAAAAAGACAAGCAAGACAGTGAGCTGGCGCAACAGGCTGGTGCAGCGAGCTGACACAATGGGATGACACAAGGAAGAGACACAACAAGGAAACACAATAAGAGACACAAGTGGGGAGCAGAGGTGGCTCAAGCGATTGAGCACCTCCTTCCCACATGGGAGGTCCCGGGTTCAGTTCCCGGTGCCTCCTAAAAATGAAGACAAGCAGACAGCGAGCACAAAACGAGGTGAGGGTAGAAATAAATAAATAAAATAAAATTTTTAAAAACAGGCAAAAGAAAATAGGAAAGAGGAAATACAAACGGCTAACAAATACATTAAAAAGATCAACTTTAGGGAAGCAGATGTGGCTCAAGTGATTGGGCTCCTGTCTACCGTATGGGAGGCCCCGAGTTCGATTCCCGGAGCCTCCTGGTAAAGGCAAGCTGGCCCGCGCCCACAGAGAGCTTACGGCCTACGGAGAGCTAGCGCAGCAAGATGACACAACAAAGGGAGACAAGCAGATACAGTAAAAGGCGCAGCGAATGGTCACAGAGAGCAGACGGGGAGGGGGATAAATAAATAAAATATATCTTTAAAAAAAGATGAACTTTACAACTAATTAAGGAAATGTAAATTAAAACAACAATGAAATATTTTGCCTATCAGATTGGCAAAAACTTGTTAATGAAAATAAATGTGCATTTTTATCACTGTGATGAGAATGTAAATTGATTCCACCTCTCTGGGGAACAATCTGACAATGTGCCAAGGCCCATTAAGTCAAGTTCACACCCTTTATGTCAGGGGTCCCCGAAATCACTCCTAGGTTCAATGATACATCAGGAGGACGTGCAGACTCCGGGTATAGTTGTACTCCTAGCTTCGATTTATTACAGCGAAATGACACAAAGCAAAATCAACAGAGGGAAAAGGTGCCTGGGATGAAGTCCACAGGAAACCAGGTGCAAGCATCTCCCAGCGGAGTCACACCAGATGCACTTAATTAATTCTGCCACCAACGTCTTGTGACAACATATATGCAATGTTGTCTACCCGGCAAGCTCAAAGCTAACCAGTGCCCGGGGTTTTTGTTGGGAGCTCATCACACAGGCACACTCTGTCTAGCACGTACCAAAGTGCCAGACTCTCAGAAGGGAAGCAGGTGTTCCGCATAAACTACATCGTCTGTACAAACACTTTAGGTACAGTGAGACACCATCAGCAGGGATGGTGGGAATCCTCCCGAAATCCAATTCCCAGATGCAAATGAAGGGCCAAACTTATAGACAGGCCTTTCACAAGAGCTTCCGATCAGCAATTCAGGGCCTGCTTTTGTTATTTTCCTTTTCTTTTTATTGGGGGGGCAGTGGTGGTGGGATGCTTGTTTTTAGTTTATTAAATTGGTGATAAATGTTCACGGTACAAAATGTAAGTCCCTTTCTCTCCCACTGCCACCCATTTCCCCGCCCTGGAGACATCAGACGTTACCAGGTTCTTCTGTGTCCTTCCAGGAACAGTCTAGGCCTTCACAAGCATAGACACACAGGCACTGAAGTACACACACGTCAACTTCCCTGACTCACACATACGTTAGCACTCTCTGCTCGCGGTTAGGCCCCTGCGTGCCGCATTCTTAAATGCAAAAGGACAGCCGTGGATCCCCAGACAGTTAAGGAAAGCCTGCAACTTGAGAAAGAATAACTGAAACAAATAAAAATTATGACCCTGCAGGGAACAGAGGCAGCACAAAGATCAGAAGAAAACTTTTAAAAAAATTAGACACTCTAATTCTCATCCTCAGAGAGACTCAAGAAAGTACCAAGGACCTAAGACAGAGCCACTAATAGCAGTGAAGTCTGGGGAATTAAAAGTCTATGGAAATTAAAGACCTCCTCTAGGAAGCGATGTGACTTTCTGTCCCCACCTTCTGCCCCTGCTCTTCCCTCTGCCTGCAGCGCCCCCCGCCCCCACCCCCCAGGCCTCTCCTACGCTCCCTCTCACACGTTCAGACCCGCTCAGACCCACTCAAACCTCTGGTGCCAGGGAGCTCTTCCCTGACCACCCCTCTACAATGGCACCTCTAGCCCCTTATCCAGCCCATTCTTCACAACATACAACGTTCCTGAAAAGTCCTTTATACGATCCATTGTTGACTTGTGTACTGTCTATCTTCCCAACTAGAGTGATTTACTCTTTGAGGGCAGGGGCCCTGTTTACCTCGTTTACCAAAGGGGAGTGAGGCAGGCTCGTCCAGCAGCGCTGAGAGCCACTGAGAACCTCGGGGCTGTTGGCGCACCCTCTTCTCCGGCCAGGTTTAGCCACTCGAGCACAGGCATAGAGCGGGCAGGGAGCTGGGTTCAGCCAGGTGTGGAAGGTTGAACTATGTACCCCAACAAACACATGTCCTTACTCTGCATTCCAGTGGGTGTGAACCCGTAGTAAAATAAGGCCTCATGTTGGGGTGCGGCCTCATGAGTGCGAGTGGGCCTTAATCGGATTGCTGGAGCCTTATAAAGAGAACCCGGGAGTCAAAGGGTGGAGAAAGGAGAGGACATCGCCATGTGATGGGAGGCCGAAATACAAGCCAAGGACCCCAGGACTCGCCGACAGCGAGCACCAGAATGCTACTCTAGTCTCAACATAGTGAGCTAAAAATTCCCATTGTCGAAGCCCCTTGTGGTATTTGTCATAGCAGCGTGGCAAACTAAGACACCAGGGTTGGGATATCGTTGGGTGAGCCTCAGAGGCAGGGAAAGGCAAAAGGAACTGGGGGTTCCTGCAAGGGAGGAAATATAATGGTGGACCAATGGAATCTAGATGGGATATAGAGGGAGTGAGAACGACGAGGTGGTGACGGACATGAAAACAGTCAGTCAGCGGAGTGGAGGTACTGAGAGAGATAATAAATTATTGGAAGGAGTTCTAGAGTTAACCGGAGCGCCATACTGCTGGGGTGAGAGTACTAGATATAATGTCACTTCTGAGAAATTGGGGATGTGGTAAAGAAGGCAATGCAAAGAGAAAAGACAATTAAAAACTCCAGGACAAGAGGACTTCTGCTTCCCAGCTATTGCAGACCAACTTTCCTTCAGAAAACAACTAAAAGCTCGATAACTAAAAAAAAAAAAAAAGGTTCAAAGACATCAGAAAGCTACAAGGGCAGTCAGAAACCTCAGGGGCAAAAAATCCCAGAAAGGAAGGAGACACAATGACTGAAGAAAGTATCAAGGCATTTGCTGCCTGGGAGCTGCGCCAGGCTCAGAGGCCTGGAAGTCAAGCACAAAGCAAAGGCAGAGGCTCCCAGCTTTAGCAGTCGCACAGAGCTGTGGAGACAAAAATCAGAGTCCAATCGTGAAAGAACCAAGACTCAAGTCTTAAGGAACCATGCTCCTGAGAAAAAAGGGAGCAAAGAGCCATGGGCCCAGCCTCCGGGCTGTTTCTCCTCCTGGGACATTCTCTGACCCAGAAACAGTGCAGACCAGGAAAAAGCAGAACCCGGCAGGAAGTGGAGGCTAAGAGGCTGAGAAGCTGAGCAGAGCCAGAGGGATAGCAATTCCAGTTCAGACCTTACAAGATGGAAACCCACTCTGAACGGCTCAAACCCTAACTGGATTCAGGTGATCTGCTGACTCTAACAGCCTGCCAGACGCTGAAGAACATCCTCTGAAGGAAGATTACTTTATCCAGAGCTTCTACAGTTCTCCATACACAATGCCCAGCATTCAATTAAAAACTCATCAGATACCCCGAGAGACAGGACTAAAAGGAAAAAACAGACATGAGAAAGAGACTCTTAGTTGATCATGATATTAGTTATCAAACAGACTTTAAAGACTAATATGGGGAAGCGGGTGTGGCTCGGTGGATGGAGCCCCCGTTTACCATATGGGAGGCCCGGGTTCGCGTCCCGAGGCCTCCTTGTGAGGGCAGGCCGGCTCGTGCGGCGCCATGGGCTGATGCAGCAACCTCACAGCAAGGGGGAGATGAGCAGACACAGAGAAGACACGCAGCGAATGGACACAGCAGCACGGGCAGCTGTGTCTGCTTATCTCCCCCTTGCTGTGAGGTCTTGCTGCATCAGCACACGGCGCCACGCGAGCCGGCCTGCCCTCACAAGGAGGCGCTGGGAAGCGAACCCCGGGCCTCTCATATGGTAAACGGGTGCTCTATCCA
>JAQZBX010088887.1:0-12699 GCA_029593785.1 Cabassous unicinctus
GGAAGCGAACCCGGGGCCTCTCATATGGTAAACGGGTGCGCTATCCATTGCGCCACAGCCGCTTCCTGCCGTGAGGTTGCTGCATCAGCCCACCGCACCGCTCAGGCCGGCGTGCCCTCACAAGGAGGCCTCGGGGCGCGAACCCGGGCCTCCCATATGGTAAACGGGGGCTCTATCCACTGAGCCACACCCACTTCCATAAGTATTATTTTTTATCTAGACTACAACATCTTTGAAAGGAGTTGCCTAATTTGACAATATATGTTATACTCTTGAAGGATATCAAAACTTAACTGGTGATCTTAAAGTAAAAAGGTTTTGATTCTGTTTGGGGTGAATGGGAGAGTTCTGTTGTAAGTGTACTGCATCAATGTATATATGTTCCTACGGGGGAAAAAAAAAGTAAGAGCAACTAAAGAGACCATGACAGTTAAATGCAATACATGATCCTGGATGGGATCTTACAATGGAGGGAGAAAAGACTCAAAAGGACATTATTGGGACATATGAAAAAATTGGAATATAGACTGTGAGCTATATATCAATTGTTAAATTTCTTGAGCGGATAACTATACTTAAGATGGTTATGTAAGTGGATATCCTTGTTCTTAGGAAATGTACATGAAAGTATTAAGTGTTCTGGAAGCATGATCTATACAACCTATTCTTAAATGTTCAGAAAATAGATTGATAAATAGACAGTAGATAGATAGAATGATACGGCAAATGGGGCAAGATGTTAAATTGGTGGATCTGAGTATCTTGGGATGGGGGTATGTTGGAGTTTTCTGAATGGGATTTGTATTATTTATGCAACTGTCCTATAATTTTGAAATTATTTCAAAATAAAAAGTTTAAAGAAAAACAAAGGGTTTGAGAATTCATGTTTTCTGTAAGCATAATAAACTTCAGTAAACATTTATACACAAAAAAGTATATGGTCAAAAGGAAAAAAAAGTACATGGTCAAATTAAGTGTAGTCTGCTGCTGAAACAGTAATTTTTATCTTTTTTATTGCTTTCTGATATTCTTTCCTGATAACTGATACTTTATTCTCTATTCTGTTAATTTTTCAGACTTTGAGAATCAGGTAACAAAACTCAATCAGGACATTTCTGAAACAGCAAAACAATGTGGAACATCATCAGAAAAGGCCAATCAAAATATCTCTTGTACTCCTAATTGGGGACGAAACTGGGAGAGGGACCTTAAATTAGAAGGGCAACATGGAACCCTTCTAGGAGACAGCCAACAGGAACCCTTTTCACAGGAGAGGGATTTAAACAAGCTCCTGGATGGATATGTAGGAAAGAAGCCTGTGTGTGTGGAATGTGGAAAAAGCTTTAACCAGAGTTCCTATCTTATAAGACACCTAAGAACCCATACTGGTGAGAGGCCTTATAAATGCATTGAGTGTGGGAAAGGCTTCAAACAGAGTTCAGACCTTGTTACCCACCACAGAACACACACAGGAGAGAAACCCTACAAATGCAATGGGTGTGAGAAAAAATTCAGCGACAGCTCAACACTCATCAAACATCAGAGAATCCACACAGGTGAGAGACCCTATGAGTGCCCAGAGTGTGGGAAAACTTTTGGACGGAAACCACACCTCATAATGCACCAGAGAACCCACACAGGAGAGAAGCCCTACACGTGCCTTGAATGTCATAAAAGCTTTAGTCGGAGCTCCAATTTCATCACCCACCAGAGGATCCACACAGGAGTGAAGCCTTACAGATGTAATGACTGTGGGGAGAGTTTTAGCCAGAGCTCAGATTTGATTAAACACCAACGAACTCACACAGGAGAACGGCCCTTTAAATGCCCAGAGTGCGGGAAAGGCTTTAGAGATAGTTCTCATTTTGTGGCTCATATGGGTACTCACTCAGGAGAAAGGCCTTTCAGTTGTCCTGACTGCCACAAAAGTTTCAGTCAGAGCTCACATCTGGTCACACACCAGAGGACACACACAGGTGAGCGACCTTTTAAGTGCGATAACTGTGGGAAAGGATTCACCGACAGCTCTGCCCTCATTAAGCACCAACGGATCCACACTGGAGAAAGACCCTATAAATGTAGTGAGTGTGGGAAGAGCTTCAATCAGAGCTCCCACTTCATTACTCATCAACGAATCCACTTAGGAGACAGACCCTATCAATGTCCTGAGTGTGGCAAAACCTTCAATCAGCGTTCCCATTTTCTCACACACCAGAGAACACATACAGGAGAAAAACCTTTTCACTGTTGTAAATGTGACAAGAGCTTCCGTCAGAAAGCACATCTTTTATGCCATCAAAACACCCATTTGATTTAGGAAATAGCCTTTAGTGGTTTGACTGCTCCCTTCCAAATTTCCAAACAGAGAAAACCTGAACCTGGGCATCAGTGGTTCAAGTTGAGCCCTGATCTATTCTCTCTCTTTTTCAGGAAAAAAGAGAATAGACCTATAGTATCCATATAATGTTCTGAACACAGAGGGTATTCCTTTAGTTTTTTGATTGGCTCTTAGGGAAATGAGAGGTTAATGGTTGATGCCAGATTATAAAGAAGTAGTGAGATAAATGTGGCCTAGAGATCACATATAAACTACTTGGTACAGTGCCTGGTACAAAGTAGGTGTTCAATAAATGGCCGCATGATCACTATCAGTGATCACTATTTGAGATCTTATGTAAAGCCCTTAATACAGTGCCTGGCTCTTAAAAGTCACTCAATACATGGTTAGTTGCTTTTATTAATCTTATTACTCAATGAGGAATTTATTAATGCAGGCCTCCAAGCCCAAAACATGTAAGAAATAAAATTGGAACTACATGGTTTGGGGGTGTTAGCACATAGATTTAAGAAAGTGGAAATCCTTCTCCCAATACAGTGCTATTCACAGGCATTAGTCACCAGATGTCTCACTGCATGACAAGACAGAACTATTGCAGAGGATGTTTGCAGTCTTGCAACACAGAGGCTGAAAGAATTTCAGAATCCGTTTGTGCAGCCACGTATGAGGTACTCCCACTGGAGGTTTGCTGTCATCTAAGGCGTAGGCACTTTTTGCTGAATGCTTAGAAAATATCCTATGATAAATAAGCCAGAGGGACCTGGAAGGGACCTGTGAAATTGTGGAAGTGAAATTGCTGAGAATGTTAAGTGATTTTACAGGGATTCTTCCGGGCATTTAGCTGAAGGAGGCAACTCTTGTTTTCTAATTCGCTGGGTCATTGGCCCTTTAATTTTAGGTTAATGAGACTCTCTGATCCTTTCGGGGTCAATCATTTTATGCACTAGTATATTCCTATATTTAATTGAAATAAATTGAGTGAAGGCAGGGTATTGGAAAGAACATTGACTTCATTGAGAAGGTGAAGTATTTGAGTCCTGGCCCTGGCATTTAATTTGGCCAGATTCTTACCTTCTCTCAGTCCCAAGTTATACCTACCTTACCTACCTCACAAGGTTGTTGTGGGGGGTCTAATAAATATAAGCACTTTGCTGTTAAACTATTAAGTATAATATATCTAAAGTTTAATGAATTCAATGTATGGTATTGTTAATGTCTTTTTTCTGAGTTATGTTGGCTAGTATTTCTCTAAGTGTCCCATTTTCTCTCATAATGAGGGGCTTTTTTTACAGGTTGAAAATGCTAAATGATTCATTATGGGTCACATAGTAACAGAAGGGCCATTACTTGGCTGCAGGTCTCTAGATTTCCAGTCTGTAGTCCTCTTCTTCAACAACATGGAACAGACTCAATTTGTTAGAGTTCATCTGAGACTACAGGATTGATAGACCCCCTTTTTTTTTTTTCACCGGTAGGTCCTGGGGTCGAACCCAGGTCCCTCCATATGGGAGACGAACACCCAACCATTTGAGCCACATCCATCCCCCAGATAGACCTCTTATATCCATTAAACCAGTCTGAATTTAAAATGATGAAGTTCTAGGGAGCTTTACCATGATCCTGTACTGGCGGTCCTTGATCCTCATGGAATGAAGGTGGAGGGGTAAGGGAAGGGACAAAAAGTTAAGGAGGGAGTTAGGTGATTATCCCTCTTTAGAGAGAAAATTGGTGGATGTGAGGGTTTTTTCTTTCAAGCCTTCCTATATCAATATAGTCTGAATTATTAAATCAGCCTTGGAACACAGAATGGACCATTCCCTTCCATTCCATTATCTGGAATGCTATCTGAGTGCTGCAACTCATGGGGGATAGAAGTCAGTTGATAACTCTAACTCCTTTGAGAGGGTAATGTTAAATATTAGGCAAGATATAATTTATGGGGATATATTTGCACAGTCTCCGATTCATGAATTGGGTAGCATCCAAACCACACATGGAAAGGAGCTAGGCCAAGGGGATGAAAGGGGAAGCTTATTTAGGGCAAATGCAGAGGCAAGTGAGGAAATGTTCTGATTGGCTGGTATTAAGTTTCCATTTTACAGAGGGAAGTCAGACAAAGAGGGAAGCAGATATACATTGATTAGCATGGTATGCTTGTCCATTCTGATAAGCTGTCTCTACTGGACTTAAACTGGTTTATCACAGGTGTTGTATTGTTCCGTTTTCTTGAAAAGTCCCTGCAGATGAGTTATTATTATTTTTTAATAGTATATTACTTTTATGTTCTTTCACCACACTTTTTTTTTTTTTTCTAAGATTTATTTATTTGATCCATTTTAACCTCCCCCCCCTTCCCCATTTGCTGTTTTGTGTCCATTCGCTGGGCAATTCTCTGTGTCTGTTTCATCTCTTCTCATCCTCCTCCTGCAGTCTTCACCAGGATTCGATCCTGGAGACCTCCGATGTAGGAGAGAGGTGTTTTGCCATCTGCGCCACCTCGGCTCCTGGTTTTCGGAGCTTTCGGAGCATCTCGTCTTGTCTGTCTCCTTTTACATCATCATCTGGCTGCATGGCTCCCGGGACCTGGTGGCTCACCAGCACACAGAGCCTGGCAGCCCATGCGCCTTCTATATATATATTTTTATTTTACCGGAGGTCCCGGGGATCGAACCCAGGTCCCTCCATATGGCAGACGGACGCCCAACCATTTGAGCCACATCCGCCCCCCTCAGGTTATTTTTGTCTTCTGGAAAATCCTTTCTTGAAAAGGGGTCCCTCCCAGCAATGCTTCATGCAGGGGTCCATTTTATTTTAGTTAATAGTAGTTGGTTAGTTTAGGGGGAAAAAATGTGGTTAATTCAGTGCAGTTGTTCTTAAAATGTGGGTCCAGATCAATAGCATCATCATCACCTGGAAACTTGACAGAAAAACAAATTCTCAGTCTCCACCCCAGACTTAACTGAATCAGAAACTCTGGAGGTGGGGCCCAGTATAATATATGTTTTAATAAGCCCTACAGGTGATTATGACACATGCTCAAGTTTGTGAAATGTGAGGTTAATGGTTGATGCCAGATTTTAAAGAAGTAGTGAGGTAAATGTGCATCTGCTTTAAGAGATGATGCTTCATCTATTAAACATAGCCACAATATCATTATTATGCCTAAAAAAATTAGTGATTTCTTAATACAAATATTCCAGTCAACTTTCACATTTCCCCAATTATCATTTTTGTTTTTAAGTTTTCTCAAGTCAAAATCCAAATAAGTTATCTACATTGCAGTTGGTTGATTTGTTCCTTATAAGCCTTGATCTAAACTTAGATTCTAAAGTTTTCCCCCTCCTCTCTCCTCCTCTCTCCATCCCTCCTTTACTCTTTCTCCTTTCTTGTAACTTATTTGTTGAAGAAACCTGGTTGTTTGTCCTGTAGTGTCCCCCATGGCCTTTTAAAACATGCTCCTCTATCCCTTGCTTTCCTTATACTGGTAGATGGATCTGTAAGTCTGATCAGATTCGGATATCTTGACAAGAATACTCCATAGTGATCTTGGGTACTTCCATCTGGAGATACATAGTGTAATCTTATCTCTCTGCTTATGATGATAGCAATCATTGAAAATCCATTATTTCATTTGGGGTTTCAAATGTTGATATTTTATTATTCCTTCTTTAATTATTAGCTGGAATGCTTCTATAAAGAGAACTCCCCTTCATCAACTCTTTGATTTCCCTGAGGTATAGTTTGTGTAGGAACAGCACAACTGGTTAATTAGAACTCCTTTGGGCTTTTAATGTTGCTATCCAAATCTTGGCCTCCATGACCAATATCTCTATCTAAGCCCTTCCAGTGAGACTTTTCTGACAGGAAATTTCTGAATGCATAAATCTCATAATTTTTCTAATATACTCTGTTGCTTTCTTCCTCCTCTACTCCCCTCTACTTTATCTAGTTTCCCCCTTAAAGCAGTGTGCTGAAGAGCTCAATAAATACCTGAGTGATTCCTTAGGGATGGAATTTCTGACTTGCTAATTAATATTTCCCAATAATATACTGGCCTGAAATCGGAGAGGAAACTATATCCCTATTAGCTGGGAATGATTTCGCAACCCTTTTATGATATAAGAATATATCATCTTCATTTCTTTTATCTACCCAGGTATTGTTCTGGAGTAAACAGTATGTAGACAACAGCAGCAATTTGTAAAAATCAGATAAGAAGATAAGGGAAGAGCCCAGCAGGCAGAGATCAGGGATAATTTAGGTGAAGTGCAGGAGTTCCATCTCTAAGAGGGTGGAAGCGTTTTTGGCCAGGGATAGGCTGTGGAATGAGAAAGTGCAGAGTTGAATATCCTATCCCTCGGAAGTGATATTCTGAAAAGAATTTTGTTGCACCAGATTAATGCAAGATGTCCTCGAAGGGTGTCTCACTAGAGGGAACCAGTTAGTGGACATTGAGGGAAACAAAAGCTACTTTATTAGCACAAGCAGACATAACCCCAGACTGAGCTGGAAATGTGATTTGTACTCACTGTCTGACTATAAGTGAACCTAGAATTAGGGGGCAGATGTGGGAGCAGTACAGAACCAGGGTCAGAAGATCCATCTTCTAGTTTTGGTGCAGCTATTTACTAGCCAAGTGTCATTGGGCAGGTGATTAATCACTATAGGCCTCAGTCTGTTAAGTCAGGTGAAGATCCCCTCTGGCTCTAATAACTTACAAATCTGGGGCTCTCATAGATCCAGGACTGTCAGATGTTGTGAGCAGGCTCTTCTACATTTGCACCTTCATGCTCTGAGAGATTAAAACGGGTTGTCTATAGCCTGACTCCCTTGGCATTTCCCACTCCTTAGCCCTTCCTAGAATTGGCATATTACCTCCAAACTAAACACCTTAGCAGGTTCCAGCCCTTCCTATCTCTACCTCCTAACAATATTATAAGGATGCACGCCACTGGCTTGTACACATATTGAGTCTTTTCTGATCACCTTGTGTTCCATGTTGTAATCTACAGATACGTCTGTCCTGTAAGATGTGAGCACCTGAAAGGCAGTGTGAGCCTTGCTTTGTGTCCCTAACCCTCACCCCTTCCCTCCACCCCCCACCTCAGAGCTGTGATCAGGGAATACTTAAATGCTATTGGTGAGAATGGAGGTAACAGACTCTCCATATATTTTTTCTTTTTTTCCACCCCATGACTGGACTGTTAACTTCTTGCACGTATTCCATACCTCCTCTCTCATTCCAACATCCAGGCCATCATCAAATTCTATCAAGCCCTACACTTTAACTTTCAGATTCCTCTCAAAAATTGTCTATTTTTCTCCATATCCACTGCCACCCCAGTCCAAAACAACCACTACCTCTTGCCTGAGTTTCTGAAGTAGCCCTCTAACGAGGCTCCCAGATTTTGTTTTTGCCCTCCTCTAAATTTTTTTCCTCACAGAAGCCAGAGTTATCTTTTAAAATCTAAATCTAATTACATCACCTCTCTGCTTAAAACCAGCAGCTTCCCATTGCTTTTAGGGCAGACCCAAATCCATAAACTGGCCACAAGGCCCTGTGATTTGACTCCTGCTACCCTCAAGCCTCTTCTGTCACCTTCTCTCCCTCTCACTGTGCTTCAGCCCACTTGTATTCTCTCTGGTCTTTGGTCGTGCCAAGGTTATATGTACCTTAGATCCTTTTCACTGTTCCCTCTGTCCAGAATCTTCTTCACCCATATCTTTGCTTAGGCTCCTATTTTTTTTCTATCTTGTTTCAGCCTGAAACCTCACGAAGATTTTCCCTATCTCATCTAAATTAGCTCCCTTCCCCCAGTGGTCACTCTCTATCACATGGCCTCTTTTATTTTCATTAGAATCCTTATACCTGTCTGATAATTTCTTGATTATATGTTTTTGGTAAACTCTGTGATAGAAGGGAGCCGTGTTTCTTGTTTACCATTCTTTCCCCAGCATCTGGCACATAGTAGGTGCTCAATAAATGCCTATTGAATGAATTAATGAATAAATGCTCACAGACAAGGAACTCATTGCACTGGAATGCAGCGTGCGTGAAAAGTGTGAGATGATGCTGGACAGGTGAGTGAGGGCCACATCAAGAAGACTTAGTTGTTAACTTGAGGAATTAGGACATTATTCTCTGGGGAGTGGGGAGTTGCTAAGCTAATGGTTTTCCAGTAGAGGAGAAGCATGATCTGCCCTTGAGGAAGGTTGACTTGGCAGCTATGTGTAAGTCATTACAGAGAGAAACTGAAGGCATTGAGAATCCATGGAAAGGGCTTAGCACAGTGCCTAGCACAGAGTACTTCTCCAGTTAGTGATCGCCGTCACCAAGCACCGTAGCAAGCACTGGGAAACACCAGAACAAAGGCAAGGTCATTAAATCTTCTTGACACTTCTAAATAATTCTTCCTAGACCCACTTCTTCCTCAAGCTAATGTTCCCTTTTTGTCACTTCCGCTGAGACTTAGTCAGGGCTATCATTTCTAGGCACTTTTTTCCCCTTAAACATTTTATTTTGAAAAAATTTCAATCTTACAGGACAGTTGCAAAAACAATACAAAACCCATATAGAGAATTCCAACACACACACACACACACACAGATATACCCAGATCCACCACCAATTTTAACATTTTGTCATATCCGTCTAGGCATTTGTTTTTTGTTTTTAGCCACTTTTAATAGGGATTTCCCTGGGTTGTCAAAGATATCTTAATTTTCACATCCGAGGACCTCTTATTAATCTCTCCATATATGCTTCTTCATGAAATTCTTTTTTCCTTAGTGGTTGTGCGATAGTTGTAAGATAGTTCTCACCTGCATTCTTGGTTACTCCTTTCTCCTTACCCTTAGATGTGAGTTTCTCTCCTCCTCCTCCTGTCCCCTAGTATTCTAGCCCTTGGTCCTCTTCCTTTCCTCTTTCTTTCCTGTTCACATTAATCTCATGGCTTCAGCCATCATCTCTCAGAACATGGCTCTAGCCCAACCTTTCTCCTGAATTTCAGACATACAAATCCAGCTGCTTGATGGGTACTCCCCAGGGCTGGTCTGCTTCCTAAACCCAGAATCTTCAAATTATAATTGGCATCTCCTTTCAAATCATCCCTCCTGCCATTTCTTTCTGCAAATGATTCTAGCATTCTCCTACACACCCTTGCCAGAAACCTCCTGGTCAGCTTGAATTTCTCTTTCTTTCTCATTTCCTATATTTGGCTGGTGCCAAGTCACATACTGTCTGCCCCTACATTCTCTTAAAAAAAAAAAATTGCAAAAGCACCCATGCTTGTAAAATTTCCAAAAATACAGAAATGCTCAAAGTAAAAAAAAAAATGGAAATGCCTTGTCCCTTCCTCATTTCCTCCCCCAATTTCACTCTCCAGAGTTCAGCTTTGTAATAGTCTGATGTGCCAATCTTGTTTCCAGCTCCTTTTTTCCATCCCTACTGCCAACATCTGAGCTAGAGAATGGTTTTCCGTTTGGTCTTCTTGACTCTCTTTCAGTTCAATTCAACAAACATTAATTGAGTGGCTACTACACATCAAGTCCTACACTAGATCACAGAGGTACAGAATAAGACAGTAGGTTAAAGAGGTCTATATTTAAGAGATGTGTGACTTTGGGTAAGTTACTTAATTTCTCTGATTTTGTTTGAAAAATGAGAATAATTCCAACATCTTCATGGGGTTGGATGAGGATTAAATGAAATGATACATATTAAACTCTTTATATAGTACCTGGTCCATTGTAACTGCTCCATAAATGTCAATGATGACAATGATAATGATGGATAATTTTTGCCTTGGAGGAGTTTATAGTTTAATGGGGAGACTTGAAGGATAACAATTACCGAGGTGAAGGAAGATGGGGAATACTTTTGGAAAAGGGGAGAGAAACAGTTTGACTAACAAAAATAAAAATGTTGATGTGTGAGAGTTGGGAGACTGAAGAGGTAGAAGTTGGGACTCTAAGACAATGTTTCTCAAAGTGTGAGCCAAGGGTCACCTGCATCAGTTTTACTTTATGTGCTTGTTCAAAACGCAGATTTGGTGGCCCTACCTCTGACTAAGTTGGTAAATTGACACAGTGAAATACTATATGTTAGGGAAAATGAGCAAACTACAATTATATGCATCAACATGGCTAAACCTCAAAAATTCAATGTTGAGTGCAAAAAGAAAGAGAAAATGCAGATAGAAGGGGTCAAAAACACTGTAAAGGTAAAAAATGGGCAAAACTAAATAATATATTGTTTAAGAAATAAGAACACACATTAACTATAATGAAAAGCAACGGGTTTATTAATCCAACTTTCAGGATAGTAAACTGGAATTGGGGATGAGGGCGATAAGTTTCTATTTCTTAAGCTGACTGCAGAATACACAAGTTTTCTTTTTATTATAATACATTACTTATACATTTTTTGTTTTTTTCTTTGTTTTATTGTTTATTTTTATTTACAATATATTCCAAAAGAAAAAAACAAAACAAAAGCAAATAGGAAAACAGAACATTTTTCCAGAGACTGACCTTTTCCACTTAAATCTCATAAAGCTGAGTTATACTAAGAACAAAAACAAAAACAAAAAAACAGAAGAGACACCAGGTCAATTCCCTGCATCTCTCACTTATTCACACACATGCACACTTTCTCATTTTTCCTTTGGCCAAAAACAAACCCTTCTCTTAGGCATACCAATTAATGCAAATAAATGTTCAGAAGATTGTAGGCCCACCCTTCCCTAAAAAGCCAAATTCAAGCCCCCTGAACAGGGGAACGCCCTGCTATGTAATAAAGCTGTTGTGAGCGACTTTTTTTTTTCCCCAGAAAAATGTTTCCACATTTCAGATTATTTCCAAAGTGTGTGAACAGTTTTACAGTTCTCTGTTGCTTGCTGCCAAATCGTTTACTAAGTAAATTGTACCAATTTATAATCCTACCAGCAATAAACGACTACCAGTTTCACCACACCCTCATCCTAGAAAAAAAGAGTTTTGCTAATTTAATAAAGATTCTGAAGGGACCTAAGTTCGATCCCCGGGACCTCCCGGTAAAAAAAAAAAAAAATAAATAAATAGATTTTCGTGTTGTTTTAATTTGCATTTCTTTGATTACCAGTGAGGTTTAACATTTTTTCTTTTGTTGCTTCTTTCTTGTTTTTCTTCTATTGTGTACTTAGAGTATAAGATTGGAAATCATAAAACTGGACTATCTCATTTTTGAGGAAGTCACTTTTCTTCCTGTTCTCTCTCTTCCCCACATCCACTTTATTATTTTTCTACTTCATAAGTTATACAGATTCATTTGTAGACATATCAGAAAATACAATTAAACAAATAAATAATCACTATCATTTATGGTATATCTTTTTAAACTTTTTCTCTATCAAAAATCTTCATAACATGTCCCCTGACCTTTCCAAGAGTGTTTTCTCAGCTATAAAATGGGAATAGTTGTCCTTCAAATTGATAATTAAATAAGATGATACATGTGAAGGTGCTTTATCAAGTGCAGAATGTTAAACAAATACTAGTTGCTGCTGTTATGACAAACATGCCTTTTACTCTGCCAAACAGAATGACAACACTTTGCTCCCTCAACAAACTACCTTCTCCCACTTTGGTGCAGTTTTTTCTTTTTAAAATGCCTTCCTGCCTCAGTTCCTCCTACTGAACTAGTATCTATTCTTTTATTATTACTATTACTCAATATGTAAGATTCATGATAAGGAATGCAAAGAACAGCCATCTACCTACCATAAAGTTTAAGAAATAAAATTCTACTAATATATTTAAAGCCTCCTGGGACCCTCTCCCCAGTCACAGCCTCTTCCCCATCCAGATTCCAGTCTCCTGAATTTTATGATTCTCATTCTTATGCATTTATTTATGCTTTTAGTATATATGTATAGCCTTAAGCAATGCATAATATTGGCTTGCATAAGCTTGTTTAAGCTTTATAAGAGTAAGTTGAATAGATAGCAAGGTAGATATTCTTTTGTAACCTGCTTTTTCCTATTCAATATTATGCTTGTGAGATTTATCCCTGTTGGTACATGTAGTTACTTCATTCATTTCCCTGCTCTAATATTCAGTATAAAATCACATCATAGTTTGCTTATCTGTTTTCCTGTTGATGATTTTTTTTATTTTAATAATTTTTTTAAAAGATACTTAGATTACATAAATGTTACACAAAAATTGTAGAGATTCCCATGTGCCCCACTTCCCACTCCTCCCACAACCTCCCACATAAACATCCTTCATTAGAGTGGCACATCACCTGCAATAGATATACACATCTTGGGGCTTTGCCACTAAGCATGGACCATAGTTCACATTGTAGACTACACTCTCTC
>JAQZBX010088888.1:0-12700 GCA_029593785.1 Cabassous unicinctus
GGTCAGCTGTAGACGATCAGGCAAATGGCTTGCTTCTCTTCTCCTGGGGCCTTCTTTCCAACATCAAAACTGCTTCTCAAAAGACTGCTCTTTGCCTTGTCTTTTATATTCAATTCCCCACCCACCAAGGGGTGGGGCTTAATGCCCTACTGACTGACATGGCCCAGTCAACGCCCTAATCATAATTCAATCATGCCCAGATTAACAGATCAGATTATAGGCATGATCCAATTATATTTTTGGAATTCATAATTACATTAAATTCCCCAACGGTTACAGGAACTTAATCATCTCTCCCTTCCACAAGACATAACACTGGTCCATTATATTGATGATATCATGTTGATAGGACCTGGTGAGCGAGAAGTAACAAAGACAAGACTTATTGGTAAGGCATTTGTGAGAGCGGACTGGAGATAATTCTAATAAAAATATAGGGGCCTATCACCTTGGTGAAATTTCTAGGTGTCCAGGAGTATAGGGCCTGTCAAGATATCACTTCTAAAGTGAAAGATAAGCAATTGCATCTGGTCCTTCCTATGACCAAAATAGAGGCACAATGCTTAGTTGGTCTCTTTGGATTTTGGAGATAACAAATTCCTCATTTCGGTGTGCTACTCTGGCCCATTTACTGAGTCACCAGAAATGCTGCTAGTTTTGATTGGGGACTGGAACAAGAGGAGGCTCCATGACAGGTCCAGGCTGCTGTGCAAGCAGCACTACTACTTGGGCCGTATGATCCAGCTGATCCAATGGTGCTGGAAGTTTCAGTGGCAAGTAGAGATGCTGTCTGGAACTTTTGGCAGGCCCCTATGTTAGAATCACAATGTAGACCTTAGAATTTTGGTGCAAAGCCCTACCATCCTCTGCAGAGAACTACTCTCCTTTTGAGAAACAGCTTTTGGCCTCCTACTGGGCCTTAGTAGAGACTGAACATTTAACCATGTGTCATCAAATTACCATGAGATCAGAGTTGCCTATCATGAGTTGGGTATTTCCTGACCCATCAAACCATAAAGTTGTGAGTGCACAGCAGCACTTCATGATAAAGTTGAAGTGGTGTATATGAGAAAGGGCTCGAGCAGATCCTGAAGGCACAAGTAAGTTACATGATGAAGTAGCCCAAATCCCCATGGTGACCACCCTTGCCATATTACCTTCTCTTTCCCAGCCCACAGCTTTGGTCTCTTGGGGAGTCCCTTCCAATCAGTTGACTGAGGATGAGAAAACTCGGGCCTGGTTTACAGATGGTTCTCCATGATATGCAGGTACCACTAGAAAGTGGACAGCTGCAGCACTGCAGCCCTTTTCTAGGACATCCTTGAAGGATAGTGGTGAGAGCAAAACCTCCCAGTGGGCAGAACTTTGAGCAGTGCACCTGGTTGTTCATTTTGTTTGGAAGAAGAAATGGCCAGAGGTGAATTTGTACACTGATTCATGGGCTGTTGCCAATGGTTTGGCTGGATGGTCTGGGACTTGGAAGGAACATGATTGGAAAATCGGTGACAAGGAGGTCTGGATAAGAGGTATGTGGGTAGACTTTTCTGAGTGGGCAAAAAGCATGGACATATTTGTGTCCAATGTGAATGCTCACCAGAGGGTGACTTCAGCAGAGGAAGAGTTTAATAATCAAGTGGATAAGATGACCTGCTCTGTGGCTGATGCTCAGCTTCTTTCCCCAGTGACTCCTGTCATTGCCCAATGGGCTCATGGGCAAAGTGGCCATGGAGGTAGGGATAGAGGATATGCATGGGCTCAGCAACATGGACCAACCCTCACCAAAGCTGACTTGGCTACAACCACTGCTGAATGCCCAATCTGTCAGCAGCAGAGAACAACTCTCAGCCCCCGATATGGCACCATTCCTTGAGGTGACCAGCCTGCTACCTTGTGACAGGTTGACTACATTGGGCCACTTTCACCATGGAAAGGGCAGCGATTTGTTTTAACTGGAATAGACACATATGGGTTTGTATTTCCTGCACGCAATGCTTCTTCCAAATCACCATCCGTGGACTTACTGAATGTATTATCTACTGCCATGGCATTCCACACAGTATTGCTTCTGATCAGGGAACCCATTTCATAACAAATGATGTGCAGGAATGGGCACATACCCATGGAATTCACTGGTCTTACCATGTTCCCCATCACCCTGAAGCAGCTGGATTAATAGAATGGTGGAATGGCCTTTTGAAGACTCAATTATGGTGCCAACTAGGTGGCAATACCTTGAGGACTGGGGCAATGTTCTCCAGGAGGCTGTGTATGCTCTAAATCAGCATCCACTCTATGGTGCTGTTTTCCCCATAACCAGGATTCATGGGTCCAGGAATCAAGGGGTGGAAATGGGAGTGGCACCACTCACTATTACCCCTAGTGACCCACTAAGAAAATTTTTGCTTCCTGTCCCTGCAACCTTAAGCTCTGCTGGTGTACAGGTTTTAGTCCCAAAAGGAGGAGTGCTCCCACCAGGGAACACAACAACGATTCCATTGAACTGGAAGTAAGGCAGCCACCTGGCCACTTTGGGCTCCTCTTACCTGGGAATCAACAGGCCAAGAAAGGAATTACTGTACTGGCTGGGGTGATTGATCCTGACTATCAAGGGGCAATAGGACTACATCTACATAATGGGGGTAAAGAAGAGTTTGCCTGGAATACAGGAGATCCTCTAGGACGTCTCCTAGTACTGCCATATCCTGTGATTAAAGTCAATGGAAAATTGCAACAAACCTATTCAACAGGACTAACAATAGCCCAGAATCTTCCAGAATGAAAGTTTGGGTCACCCCACCAGGCAAAGAACCACAACCAGCTGAAGTGCTTGCTGAGGGTAACGGGACCATGGAATGGGTAGTGGAAGAAGGTAGTGATAAATATGAACTTCGACCATGTGACCAATTACAGAAACGAGGACTGTAATAGCCATGAACCTTTCTTCCTTGTTTGGTTATGAGTGTGATTGAAAATGTACACAAAATGAATTTCTTTGTTTTCTTCCCCAACCTTTTCCCCAACCATATGAAAAGTTGTATTAATTTCATGTCATAATATTTAAAGATGTCAAATTTAAAAGTGAATATTACCGAAGGCCTTGCACCCTATTCTGTAGGGAATTAATGCATTTCTGGTTGTACGAGGGTGAGTTGAACATTGCTAGGTGGAAATATATATGTATCTTGTCTGTTATTGTTTTTACTTAGAGACTAAGTATGGTTTAATGTAATGTGAATGGTTTGGTTGCCAAGTTGACAAGGGGTGGACTGTGATAGTTAGGCTAATGTGTCAACTAGGCCAGGTAATTGTGTTCATGTGTTTGGTCAAGCAAACAACAGGCTAATTGTAATACAGGGCATTTATGGACTTTAGTCATCAGTGAGTTTACTGCATAGATGGCTGATTACATCTACAATCAACCAAGGAGGTTACCTTTAGCAATTCATGATGTTTTGTCCAATCAGTTGAATGCCTTAAAAGGGGAAGTGATTTCAGCATTCAGAGAGAATTTTCCAGCACATCTTTGGACAGCCAGCATCTCCTGGGAACTCATCAAGGACCTTCATTGGACTTTCATTGGAGTCCCTGGTTTGCAGCCTGCTTGCAGAATATGGACTTGTGGATCCCCACAGTCATGTGAGAGAGTTTTATAAAATCTCATACTATTCACAGATATCTTCTGTTGATTCTGTTTCCCTAGAGAACCCTGACTGATACAGGAGGCCATATGATAAACAGAGTCTGGCTCACATCCATTACACAGTGGATCTAATGTATTCACAAAATAACAGTGGCCAGTTCCCAGTACACAAGCATATAATCGGTGTAGGTATACTTATTAGCTTGCAGAAATATAACGTTTGTACTCTTAATTGTGGAATAAAAGTTTTTCTTAGGAAGGACCTGTTGGAGGTGCTGATTGAATCTGTTTCTTCCAGCCTCTTGGCAAGATAGTAAATAAAAAATTATATTGCCCCTTAGGAGGAACAACAAAGATTAATAACATATTCTAATTGTATAAATTCAGGGGTGTGGGTTCTCATCCTATCCCAATTTAATTTATAACCCAAAAGTATGTGTTTGTGTATGTGTGGTGTGAATTCACCACCCTTTTTAATGTGTAACTGTGATATGTGGGAGAGTTAACATCCATGAGGCTGCCCTTGACTAACGGGTGGTGGAGTTGATCAATATATGGTCCTGCTCTTATTCCCCTGGAAGAGAGATTTGAGGAGCACATCATATCAGGGCTTAGAAGGTTTCATGGAGAACATTATTAGCATCCAATGCATGTGATATGAAATAAAAATATTTCAGACATGGAAAATGAGAGAACTTATTCAAAAAGTCTATTGCACCAGGGATAGTGTGTGTATGGCAATAAGGAGAATGTTCAAACTCTGAAATCTGTAATTATCTCAAAGATAAGGCATAAAAGTACTTTTCTTTATAGGTAGATGAAGGAAGGCTAGAAAGGACTGTGTCTGGAAGAACTGGATGAGGCAATGGTGTGATCAGATAGTTATCAGGGAATGTTTTTTTCCTGAGGTCAACTGATTTTAGCAAGGGACCATTAAGGGGAGGTTTTTCCCAGTGTTTAAAAATAAGCTAAACTAAACTCAGCATATAAACGCATTAACTTCACCACCCCCACAATCCCTGGTATGGGCATGACACCTGGGGATAAGCCACCCTGGTAACTAGGGATTATTACCAAGCACCAACTAGCACTGAATTTGGAAAAAGACCTTGACCAAATGTATAAAATATTAAATACAAATGTGTTTTTATGGCTAAGAGATTTCAAAGAGAGTTGGGAGGTTATTCCATAGGTTACGCACATTTCTGCAGGATTTCATTGACTGCCACAGTAAATATCTCAAACAGCAGACTCCTGAGGCTCTAGAGCCATCTAGACACTATAGGTAGGGCAGACAATCTCAGGAATTCGACACCCTGTCAGTGGACCTTACTTTAAAATATATGCTCCTCAGTGTAAAAGAGTTAGACTCTTTTATAATCTCCCTACACATGACTCTTCTACCCCTTTTATTGGGACCTATAATTAGCACTACACTCATTAAATATATGTCCCAGGGACTTAAATATTTAGTCTGTTCATATGCCAGTTGAACCCTGAATCACCAGAGTTTCAACACATACTCTCCAGTTCATTGAACTTACCCAGGACAACTAACAAAAGGATGATAATGAACAATGACCATCTGAAAAAACAGAGAGTATCTACAACTACAAACAAGACAGTTCCATCCATCTGCCCCATGGGATTTAAGCCCCCTTACAATCAGAAACAGATTGGGCATCTCTATCCCAAAATCCTCAGGATTGAGGAATGAACAAACATAAGGGGGGAATGCAAATATAGCCTTAAGTAGATTTATGATTATTTCAGCAATGTAAGATCCTTTGTCATTGATATAAAGACAGTGGCCACCACAGGTTCTGAGGGTAAGGAGAGGGAAAAATAGGTGTAACATGGGACATTTTGGGAACACTGGAATTGTCCTATGTGACATTGCAATGATGGATACAGGCTATTATACATTTTGTTAAAACCTATAAAATAATGTGGTGCAAATTGTAAAATATAATGTACACTATAGTCCATGGTTAGTAGTAATGCTTCAATATGTGTTCATCAATTGTAACAAATATACCACACTAATGAAAGATGTTTTTAATGGAGGAAATTGTGAGAGAGGAAGGCGGTTGGAAATATGGGAGTCCCCTATATATATATATTTTAAAGAAACTCTTTTATTACAATATCTAGATAGTCTATTAAACTATATATATATATAATGGGCTAAATTTCAGGGGCCTTGGGGAAGGAGAGAAGTCTGACTGTGGTTTGTTCAAGTCAGTTAGTAGGCATTTTGTCCAGATTGATCAGTGAGGACAAACAATTTAGCTAATCATTTATGAGAAACACCATGGGAATGTGAATCGTCTGCATTTGGCCTTATCATAAATAAACAGATGGGTCACCCATGAGTCTTCTCTAATTCATAAGGGTATGGGTGGTTCTTTGCAGTAAGTGGTTTCCTGGGATAAAAAATGTTGTGGTGGAGCCCCTGTTTTCAATTGCTATGAGTATATATATATAGATGTGAGATGCCAAGTCATGTGTAATTCTCTTCTTAAATTTCTGAGGAACCACCAAAATATTTTCCACACTCTGTACCATTTTACATTCTGAGCATCAATGTATGAGTGTTGCTATCTATCCACATCTTATCCAACACACAATTTTCTTCTTTGTTTTTTATAGTAGCCTTTCTAGTGGGTGTGAAATGGTATATCATAGTGGTTTTGATTTGCATTTACTTAATAGGTGATGATGCTGAGCATCTTTTCAGATGCTTTCTGACCATGTTTGTATCTTTTTTAGAGAAACATCTGTTCAAGGTTCTTGCCCATGATTTAGAATGGGTTATTTGATTTTCAATTGTTGAGTTGTAGAATTTTGTAATATATTCTAAATATTCGAGCCTTATTGGATATGTGGTTTCCAAATATTTTCTCCCACTGTGTATGTTGTCATTTGCTTGCATGATCAATTCCTTTGACATGAAAAAGTTTTTAGTTTAGATGAGGACCCATTTATCCGTTTTTCATGGATTACTTGTGCTTTGGTTATAAAGTCTAAAAAACCATTACCTAATGCAAGGTCTTGAAGATGCTTTCCCATGTTTTCTTTTAGGAATTTTATAGTTTGTGGTTCTTATATTTAAGTCTTTGATCTATTTTGAATTGATTTTTATATATGGTGTGAGGTACGGGTCCACATTCATTATTTTGCAATGGACATCCAGTTCTCTCAGCACCATTGTTGAAAAGAATATTTTTTTCCCCATTGCATGCATTTGGCACCCTTATAAAAATTCAGTTGTCCATAGATGATTACTGAACTCTCAATTCAATTCCATTGGTCTATATGTGTCCTTGTACCAGTACAATGCTCTTTTGTTTACTATGCCTTTGTAATAAATTTTAGTGTTAGAAATATGAGTCCTCCCATTTCATTCTTTTCCAAGATAGCTTTGGCTATTCAAGGCCCCTTACTCTTCCACATAAA
This sequence comes from Cabassous unicinctus, assembly GCA_029593785.1. NCBI lineage: Eukaryota > Metazoa > Chordata > Mammalia > Cingulata > Chlamyphoridae > Cabassous > Cabassous unicinctus. Next base: position 7,100 of record JAQZBX010088888.1, read on the forward strand.
TTTGATGATTGGCTTTTCCATTTCTTCAAAGAAGGTTGTTGAAATTTTGATTATGCTCTGCATTGTATTAGTTAGTCACTTTGGTTAGAATTGGCATTTTAACAATATTTAGTCTTCCAATCCATGAACGCAGAATGTCCTTCCATTTATTTAGGTCTCTTTGATTTCTTTTTGCAATGTTTTGTAATTTTCTTGTATAATAACTATACATCCTTGGTTAGATTTATTCCTATATATTTGATTATTTTAATTGCTTTGTAAATTGATTTTTTTTCTTGATTTCGTCTCACAACTGTATATTACTATTGTATAGAAACAATACTGATTTTGGGGTGCTGATTTATACCCCACCACTTTGCTGAATTCATTTATAAATTCCTGTATTTTTGTTGCAGTTTTTCAGGATTTTCTGTATGTAAGATCATGTCATCCACAAATAGGGAAAGCTTTACTTCTTTTCCAATTTTGTTTCTTTTTCTTGCCTAATTGCTCTGACTACAGTACAATATTGAATAATTGTGGGAAGAGGGGGGATCATTGTCTTGTTGCTAATTTTAGAATCTTTCACCATTGACTATGATGTTAGCTGTGGGTTTTTCATGTATGGCTGTAGCAGTTTGGTATTATTTATGAATCCCCAAAATAGGTATTGGATTATGTTTGTAAACTGGTCTGTTCTTCTGGGCATATTAGATTGTATTGGATTCAGAGGTTTTCACTTTTACTTGATTAAATTATGATTAAGGCTATGATTGGGCCACATCAGTAGGATGTTGAGTCCTCAAGGGGTTGGGGACTCACAGAAAAAATGACATGGCAGAAGAGAAAGTTAGAGTTTTGATATTGGAGACCCAGGAAGTAAACCCACATAGAAGCAGATACATGAGGAAGGAGAGAAGTCTCCATTAGACACCACAGAGGCCTTGGTAAGTGAGATGAGACATTCACCTGATAGTTTACAGCTGGCCTTATGGAGAGAGCAAAGCAGCTGAGCCCAGAGAGAAACAAGCCCTGAAAGAGATGAGACTTATCCCATCCTAGAACTGATATTGGAAGAAGTTGGGACCACAGAGCCTTGAGAGGAAGAGGAAGCCTGAACCCTTGCAGATATCAGCAGCCATCTTGCTCCAACATGTGGCAACAGACTTGAGTGAGGGAAGTAACTTACACTTTATGGACTTGTGACGATATGCTTCTACCCCAAATAAATACCCATTATAAAAGCCAACAGATTTCTGGTATTTTGCATCAGTACCACTTTGGCTGACTAATACAATGCCTTTAATTATGTTGAGGAAGTTTCCTTCTATTCCTAGTTTTCTAAGAGTTTTTATCAAGGAGGGCTGCTGGATTTTGTGTTTTGTTTTGTTTTGTTTTGTTTTGTTTTGTTTTGTTTCCATTGTTCTCTTCATGTGGTTGTGGTGGTTTGGAGCTCTATGTACCTCAGAAAAACAGGTTCCTAAACATAATCCATTCCTATGAGTATTAACCCATTGTAAGTAGGACCTTTTGATGAGATTACTTCAGTTAAATATAGCTCACTTCAGTCAGGATGAGTCTTAATTATATTACTGGGATTCTTTATAAGAGAATGAAATTCAGATGGAGAGAGATAGAGTAACCAAAAGCTGAACATTAAAAGAACCTGGAAGGGAAAAGAGTGATCAGGAGATGGCACCATGGGCTTTGTCATGTGACAAACCAAGGAAAAAGGAGAGCTGGCAGCCAGCCCCAGGATGTCAGTCTTCAGGGAAAAAAGCATCAACTTGCTTTGGACTTTCTGTTAACTTCTAAATTGAGAGCAAATAAATCTCATTGTTCAAGTTGACCTATTGCACGGTCTTTTCTTGGGTAGGCAATGAAACAAAAACAGTTTTGTGCAGCTATTGCAAATACTAAATGGTATTGGCTTTGGAATTGGGTAATGGATAGAGGTTGAAACAATTGTGAGGTGCTTGATAGAAAAAGCCTAGATTGCTTTGAAGACACTTGGTAGAAATATGGATATTGAAACTACTTCCAATGAGGCCTTAGAAGGAAACAATGAATGTGTTATTGGAAACTGGAGGAAAGGCAACCCTTGTTTTAAAATGGCAGAGAACTTGGTGAAATTGAATGATGGTCTCAGATGGAAGGCAGATCTTGAAAGTGATGAACTTGGATATTTAGCTGAAGAGATTTCCAAATGTGGAATTTGCAGCCTGGTTTTTCATTGTAGGTTCTAGTAAGATAAGAGAGGTAAAGGAAATGTTGATAACTGAACTCCAACTCCTGGGCACAACAAAACCAGAAATAATGATTTGGATCCCCAGAAACTATGCAAAGCTAACAAGCTGTTTTATGATATTTGTATGAGTGGAACCACTGCCAGTTTGGACTGTAAGGGACATGGAAGGGACAAACTAAAGGTAGAATGACTTGAAGGAAGAACTAGGGAAGCCAACATTTGGACCAAAGAGATTTCCTTGGGTCAAGAGTGTTGGCCCACCCATGTGTGTGGAAAGGGTAAGTATGCCTCAGTGCTTGGGGAGGTGGAGACTCCACCCCATTTTTCAGGGAGAATGCTGCCACTGCAAAACTCAGAGATGGTAGGGCCTGTGCCCCAGAGTTTGCAGAGAGTCTGGCCACTAATCCAGTGCTTGTAAAGGGTAAGGCATATGTCCTGGGGTGCGACTGGCCACCAACCTGATTCTCAGAGAGGGTGGGGCCTTTGTCCTGGCAATTGTGGAGAGCCTGGCTGCCTCCAGTAGCTTGGACAGTGTAGAGCCTTCACCCAAGAATTTGGGGAGAGCAATGCCACACTTAAGTACTTAAAGGGGTTGGGCTCCTACTCCATAAATCTTAGAGGACAAAACATCCATTTATGGATGACTCTCAGACCTTTAAGTCTAGTAGAGTTTGCCTTACTGGGTTCAGAATTGTTTGGGACCCATGACCCCTGTTTTCCTTCCAATTTTTCCCTATCCTATCTCTGTACCTCCACTGTATATTGAAAGTGAATAACTTGTTTTGTAGCTTTCAAAGGTCCATAGACAGAGGGGAATCATGCCCCAGGAGAGACCACACCAATAACTGATTTTGATGAGATTTTGTGCTTAGTACTGTTTCTGAAATGACTTAAGGCTTTTGGAATGTTGTGATGGAATGAATGTATTTTGCATATACAAAGAACATGTCTTTTTGAGATCCAAAGGGTGGATTGTGGTGGTTTGAAGATGTATATACTCCAGGAAAACATGTTTTTAAACCTAATCTATTCCTATAGATGTGAATCCATTTTAAGTAGAATTTTTTCTTTTTCATTTTTTTTATTAGAGAAGTTATGAGCTTACAAAACAAACATGCATAATGTGCAAAATTCCAATACATCACCCCTCCACCAACACCTTTCATTGTTATGGAACATTTGTTACAGATTATGAAAGAACATGATCAGACTATTACCACTAACTATGGTCCATAGCGTACACTTGAAATATTTCTTTCCATACATCTCCTATTATTAACACTATGTATTCATATTGTACATGTATTATAGGCCATGAGAGAACACTCTTATATTTGTACTGTTAACACAGTCCATCTTCTACCCCATGGTTCACTATGTTATACAGTCCCATGCCTTGTACATTCTATCCAAAGTGTACAGTAAGTGGCTCTCACATTCATCACAGAGTTCTGTAGCCATCACCCCAGTAAACCTTTGAATGTTTTCCTTAGTCCAAAAGAAAATATCGCATACAGCCTGTAGCAGTTTGGCATTATTTATGAATTCCAAAAATAGATACTGGATTATGTTTGTAAACCAGTCTTTTCTATTGGATTCAGAAGTTTTACTTATACTTGATTAAACAATGATTAAGGCTTTGATGGGGCCACATCAGTAGGACATCAAGTCCCTGCTCCCTTGGGGGTCAGCGACTCACAGGTACACCACACCACAGAGAAGGTAGGTGGGAGTTTTGATATTGGAGCCCGGGAAGTATACAAACAGGAGAAGAACACAGAGGGACAGAGACAGCTCCTTAGACACGGCAGAAGCTCTGGAGAGAGAGACAGAGCCTTTTGCCTCATAGTCTACAGCTGGCCTTGTGGAGAGAGCACAGCAGCTAAGCTTGGAGAGTAATGAGCCCCAGGAAGAGAGGAACCCAGGAAGACTGAACCCTTGGCAGACATCAGCAGACATCTTGCTCCAACACTTGGCAACAGAGGGAAGTAACTTAAGTTTTATGGCCTGGTAACTCTAAGCTTGGGCCCCAAATAAATACTCTTTATAAAAGCCAACAAATTCCTGGTATTTTGCATCAGCACTCCTTTGGTTGACTAATACACCTCCCTATTATTGACCCTTAGCATTGATATAGTGCCTTCTTTGTAATTGATGCAAGACTACTACAATATTGCAGTTAATTATAGCCCATAAGTTACATTAATTGATTTTTCCCATACATCACTATATTCTGACCACCTTGTAATAGTGATGTATATTTGTTCTAGTTCATAGAAGAAAATTCTTATATATTTTTTATTAACCAAAATCGTTATCCACCTCTGGGTTCACTATGTAATTCAGTCACTAGATTATTCTCTAGCATTCTTTCAATTGACATTTACATTCCTAGACTACCCCTTTCAGTCCCAATCCCATTTATTAAAAAGCTGTGTTAGTTATACCCACTATAATGTGTTACCATCAACTCTATCCATTTCCACATTTTTATAGTTAAGTGAATTGAAAATTCTACATATATTAAGCATCAGTACCCCTTCTTAGTCCTCATCCTATCTCCTGGTAACCTATATAGGTTTTAATTCCATGTGCTTATTCTTTGTTTTGTTCATATTAGTAAGAACATACAATATTTGTCCTTTTGTGTCTGGCTTATTTCACTTAGCATAATGTTCTCAAGATTCATCCATGTTATCATATGTGTCCCAATTTTATTTCTTCTTACTGCAGCATAGTATTCCATATTATGTATATACCGCATTGTGTTTATCCATTCATTGGTTGGTGTACACTTGGATCGTTTCCATATTTTGGACATTGTGAACAATGCCACTATGAATGTCATTGTGCAAATGTCAGTTTGTGTCCCTGTTTTCAGCTCTTCTGAATATATTCCTAGTAGAGAGATTGCTGGACCATATGGCATTTCTATACTTAGCTTCCTAAGGAACTGCCAAAATGTCTTCCACATAGCATGCACAATTCTATATTCCCACCAATAGTGAAGGAGTTTTCCTATTTCTCCACATTCTCTCAAGCACTTGCTGTTTTCTGTTTATTTACTATTTTCATTATTATTATTATTAATGGCCATTCTATGAGGTGTGGGATAATATCTCATTGTAGTTTTTGATTTGCACATCCCTAATACATCATAATACTGAATATTTTTTCACGTGCTTTCCCACTATTTGTATTTCTTCTTGGGAGAAATGTCTATTAAGTCTTTTGCCCATTTTATCATTGAATTGCTTGTTCTTTTATTTTTGAGTTGTATGATCACTTTATGTAGCATGGAAACAAAATCCTTATCAGATATGTAGTTTCCAAATATTTTCTCCCATTGAATGGGTTGCCTTTTTTTTTTTTTT